>JAWQFJ010016312.1:37500-50000 GCA_034096865.1 Theodoxus fluviatilis | reverse complement strand
CTACCCTGGAAGATTTTGAAAACTTCAGAGTTGATTTCGGGAAGAAGTTTGAGGAGATGATGAAAAACTGATTTGACAGCTGCAAAGGAGAAAGCGGTGCTCCGACGACCAAAAAGAGTCTGGCGGTGCCGAAAAAGGAACAAATCGCTCCCTCCAGTCGTCATCTGCGGATCACATGGAGGATCGTGAACCAGTAGGCATACAAAATACCATCCTACAGCCATCATCAACAGAAACCCGAAAAATCTACGGTCATCCAAGCAGCCCCAGATCAGCTGTTCCCCAGCGTCACAGGGTTGCCAGAGAACCAGGCAGGCCACCGCCGCGACACTGCTCTCACGAAAAGCACGGGAAAAGTAACTTCCATTGATGTATACAACACAGTGACTGACTGTTTTCCGTGCATTTCGTTCAAGCCAATGCTGGATGCCAGTTTTGATGAACTCTTTTTTCATGTTTCTTCGGGTTTTGCATTTAAAATCATGTGTAATGAGCCGGCGGCCTTCACACAATAAATTTGTTCAAGTTCAAGTTCTCTCTCTCTCGCTCGCTCGCTTTGTATCTTTCTATCTCTGGGTCTTTATATTTTTCTTATTCTCTCTCTCTCTCCCTCTGTCTCTCCCCCCCTCTCTGTCTCTTTATATATCTCTCTTCCTGTCTCTATCTGTGTCTCTGTCTTTCTGTCTCTCACAATCTGCATCTCTCTCTCTCTGCATCTCTCTCTCTCTGCATGTCTCTCTCTCTCTGCATCTCTCTCTCTCTCTCTCTCTCTCTGTGCCTGTTTCTCTCTGTCTGCCTTTCTCGCTGTCTTTGTTTTTCTCTCTTTTCCTCTCTCGCAAAGCGCCTTTTCAGTGGACTGAGGAGCACAGCCAAACTTTCACTCAGTTGAAGGAAGCAGTGTATACAGCACGGATTTTGGCGTTGCCACAGCAGGGGGTAATGTTCATTCTGGATATAGATGCATCCAATATCGCCATTGGAGCATGTCTGCCTCAAATCCAGGATGACGTGGAAAGGCCCATTTCCTTTGCAAGTCGAACTTTGACCAAAGCTCAGTGTAGGTATTGCACGATACAGAAAGAGCTTTTAACTCTGGTGGCGTTCACAAGGCAATACAGACACTATTTGCTGGGGAGAGCCTTCTATGTGCGGACAGATCACTGTAGCCTGGCTTGGTTGATGAGGTTTAAAAACCCGGAAGGTCAACTAGCCAGGTGGCTGGAGGAACTGGCACAGTATGATATGAAGGTGGTACATCGGAAAGGTAAGGCTCATGCCAATGCTGACGCACTATCAAGAATTCCTGATGTTCTGGGTGAGTGCAATTGCGATGTGGCTGGGGCAGATCTTTCTTCCCTCCCATGCGGTGGTTGTGCCTATTGTTAACGGGCACAGGATCAATGGAAACGGTTTGAAGAGGATGTGGATGACGAGCTACCTTTGCCTTCGGTCGCTCCAGTACTTCCTAGTGTCAGGAACGTGTCGGGAGCGGAGGCTAATTGGATGCACCAACTAAACATCCAGGACAGGACTAACGAGCAGGAAAAAGATTCTGATTTGGATCTGATTGCTCGCTGGCTTCAAACCAATACGCGGCCTACGGTGGAAGAACTGGCAGCTCAATCCCCGACTTTGAAGCGACTGTGGACAAACAGAAGGTTCATTGTCATCGGGGGCGTGATTCCACACTAAGCAGGCTGAGTGACCACAGTGACCAACATCTTCAATGAACCAATGATTGAGACAGCCGGTTAGTTATTAGGAAAACACCACCCAACAAAGAAACCATGGGTCACTGCAGAAATTTTGAACATGTGCAATGAGAGAATGGAACTGAAGAAAAAGAAGGGTACAGCAGATGGAGCAAGTAAGCACAGAGAGGCCAACAATAGGGTCAAGAAGGCCATGAAGAGTGCCAAGGAGGAGTGGATTGAACAGCAATGTGATGCAGTTGAGGAGAACCTCCAGAAAAATAACATCAAGAAATCATATCAGATAGTCAAAGACCTTACAGTGATCAAACAAGGGCGGGTCAACACCTGTAATGGGGAAGTGGGTTTTCGGAAGTATCTCACCTGAGAGAGACTTGGTTTTTGCTAGTAAAGTTGGTAGTCCAACGACTGTATAGAAATGGAGGGTGGATGGAAGTTGAGTTCTGCCCTAGGGGTGATGAGCGGTGTTCGCTCTGAGAGATGAGTAGTAGTGAGAAAAGGTGGGTCGTGAGTTGGTTGTGAGAAGATAGCTATATTAGAGAGAGCAAGAAGACAGCGATCAGTCTGCCTACGGAGAGGGCCAGAGGACAGAGATTAGTCCGCCTACTGAGAGAAGACAGAAGATGGAGATCGGTCCGCCTGCTGGGTGAGAAGAAGAGAGAAGAGGAGGGCGAAGCACCGAAGAGTGAAGCAGACGAAGAGAAGAGATCGGCTCCACACACACAGCAGAGACGGGCAGAGAGAGAGAGAGAGAGAGAGAGAGAGAGAGAGAGAGAGAGAGAGAGAGAGAGAGAGAGAGAGGGAGAGAGAGAGAGAGAGAGAGAGAAGAGAGAGAGAGAGAGAGAGAGAGCGGGCAGAGTTGGAAGGTTGGTGCGAGAGTTTTACACGGGTCGATAGTTTTTACTTGTCGAGGGCTGACCTACGCGCTTTTATGTTTTATAAAAGAAGGCTGACCGACATTTTACTTGTGCTTTTTCAATTTTCCCGTTGGGAGTTGAGTAGGTGAAGAGTAGGTGTAATTTTATAAGATTGGGTTATTGAGGATGTTGTGTTTCAACCATATACCAATGTAACATTCTTTTTATTTTTATATTTCTTTTCTACCCGTTACGGGCATGTTTTATGTTGAAATATAAAGACATATAAGTAACCCGGGACCTGTTTTTTTCTCGTTTTTTTGGATCCCCGTAACCACACCATACAAGACAAGAGCGGGATTTGTCTCATAGAAGAAAAATCATAAAACGCTGGACTGAGTACTGCTCTGAGCTGTACAACTATTACATCAGAGGAGATCCTAAAGTACTGAACTGTCAGACTACCGAGGAGGACAACTACTGAATTATTTGAGAAGAGGTGGAGACAGCGGTTAAGTCCCTCAAGAAAGGGAAGTCAGCTGGGGTTGACAACATTCCAGGGGAACTCATCCAGGCAGGAGGCGACGCAATTATCGATGCACTCACAATAATCTGCAATAAGATCTGGCAGACGGAAGATTGGCCAACCCCGTGGACACAGTCCCTAGTGATTACATTGCCCAAGAAAAGCAAACTGCAAATATGCCAGAACTACCGCATGATCAGCCTCATCAGCCATCTCAGCAAGGTCATGCTGAAAGTGATGCTGAACAGATTAAAACCTCAGGCAGAGAAAATCATTGCTGAAGAGCAGGCAGGTTTCAGACCAGGTAGGAGCACCACCGAACAGATCTTCAATCTGAGAGTCCTGTGTGAGAAACATCTACAACACCAACAAGATCTGTACCATGTCTTTATAGACTTTAAGAAAGCATTTGACAGAGTCTGGCATGCTGCGCTGTGGGCCACAATGAGAAGCTACATCAGCTCCAAGATCATCAAAGTCGTCGAACATCTTTATGACAGAGCGACCAGCGCAGTCCTGTTCAATGGTACCACAGGCGAATGGTTCAGGACAACTGTCGGAGAGACAGGGCTGTCTACTCTTCCCCACACTCTTCAACCTCTTCCTCGAAAGGATAATGACTGATGCCCTAGCAGATCACGAAGGATCAATCAGCATCTGTGGCAGAAAGATCACAAACTTACGTTTTGCTGATGACATTGATGGATTAGCAGGAAGTGAAGAGGAGCTGACTAGTCTTGTCGAGCACCTGGACAAGACCTCACAGGCATATTGCATGGAGATCAGTGCCGAGAAGACCATGGTGATGACGTACAACCCTCGGGGCTTCAAAATGGAAATCAAAGTGAAGGGCTAAAACCTGGAAGCTGTGAACAACTTCAAATACCTTGGATCTATTGTGACTGATGAAGGGTCCAAACCAGAGATACTGTCCAGGATAGCACAAACAGCAGCATTTCCAAAGTTGAAGCCAATATGGCGTGACAGAAATATCACTCTCGCGTCGAAGATCAGGCTCATGCGCACGCTGGCCATCTCCGTATTCTTGTATGCATGCGAGTCCTGGACACTCACATGTGAACTACAGAGACGGATACAAGCCCTGGAAATGAGATGCTACCGCAAGATTCTGAACATCTCCTATAAAGACCATGTCACGAATGAGGAAGTCAGCAACAGGATCAGGAGAGCATTTGGACAGTAAGAAGACCTGCTCTCAATCGTGAAAAGCAGAAAGCTGAAGTGGTACGGTCACGTGTCCAGAGGCAGTGGGCTGGCCAAGACCATCCTGTAAGGTACCGTACCAGGTGGAGAAGGAGAGGCAGGCAGAGAATAAGGTGGGAAGACAACATCAAGGAGTGAACAGGCTTGACCTTTGCTGACTCACAGCGAGCCACAGATGATAGAGATTGATGGAGGATGATTGTACGAAAGCCATCAGTGGTGCCTCAACAACCCATCTCAGGGTTAAGAGACTGAACTGAACTGAACTATACAGAGACGCTTCCATAAATATACTGTGGCGAGAGGTGAAAGGTCACTGTGGAAGCGTGTCAGAGCTCAGTATCCAGCATTGCATGGCAGGCAACCGGCCGCAAGCAACGTGGCAAGAGATTGTGGTTGCTTCGAGTGTGAAGGCCTTTAGCCACACCTCCCACTCGTCAGCCAGCAAGGCAGACAGACAGGCGGAGCGAGGTCTACCCTGTGGAGTTTTTCAAGCTACCGCGAGCTGGGCCGCTTTTATTAGACACAGGTTGTTTTGAGCTGGAAAAACCCTCCCTCAGTTACAAATAGCCTTTTCGGCGGCGTCACCTTCAATAACATCGTTCAGGTTTTTCCCAGTTGAGTGGCGCTATTCTGTTCGTACGGCAGAAAGTGTGTTGGTACTTGTCGGTATTTGCTGATTCTCGATGTGATCGAGGAAGAGAATTCGGGAAGTGTGTACCAGATTCATGATGTAATAACTACAAAACTCGTTGCCCACGTGGTTCCTCGGCATCTGGAGTAGCCTGAAGAGACTGGCCGTTTTGTCAGTTGAGAACGTCGACAAAACTAGGTGTGTGTCTTGTCTCTCCTGTAATGCCTCATCATATACGCACGCAGGTGTTACTTGTACTTGTCGCATAAGTAGTTTGATAAGGTGTTTAATGTGATTCTATGTATGAAAACGAACGTTCACGTGCTGATGTCAGCCTGGGCAGGCATGTGTAGAAGTATGAATATGTCATGACTCCCGAGTGTGTCAGTACCTGTGTTCAAATGACCGGAGACGCGTTGACGTCACACTCGGACGGGTCAAGAAAAATCTAGTAGCAGCCGACATATTTGTTGAATCAGAATGGTAAGACATACAGCAGAAGAGGTAGGTGTCTGTACGATTGGATGAATAAAGATCAGTTAATGATGGTTTTAAAATTGCACCAAAGCATGATCATGGATAAGTTATACTTTTATAATTTGTACTCAGAACCATAGCCATTTGTAAACAAAACATGCTAATCGAGAGGAATGTCCCAACGCCGTAGGTGGCCATGGCCGCTGTTATTTCTTCCTTCAGTCACTACCACTGAGTGCAGCCATGGCTACGTGGAGTGTCAAGGCATGTGCGAGAGCTGTGGGACAGCTATCCTTGCAGGATGGAGGGTCAAGGATTCCTGTCCACAGTGCCCTGACGTCTGTTGCAGTGAGACGTGTGCTGAAGGGTGAATGCTCATGTGAGTTTCGTTGACTCTGCAAGGGTGGATGGAACTATAACCAAAGACTGTACAGTATGTGTGAACTGTACCCTTGTTTGTAACTCAATATCCGATATCAAGCGGGAGTTGAGACAATGCCAGTCCAGAATAAAACCACACAGTCCATAAAGAACTGAATATGAACTTTATTGTGTGTGGATGAAAGTTCATATATACAACAAGTAAAAGAAAAAGAAAACCCCACGCTGTGAAAGACGCAGGTACGTTCCTCTATACAAGCATAAATGCTTAGACATACCAGATTAGAACAATTATGAATTAGATCAGTAAATAACCTACACTGTAAAAGAGGCGTATACGAAATACCCCACAGTCAAACTATCAGCATGATGTTTCACGACAAGTAAATAAAAAATACAACCAAAAGACTGGAAGATAAACTTTTGAATGAAGGATCCTCATTCATTTCACCATTCTGTATTACACGTTCATTGCGAGTGTAAGTGTTACAGGTATTTTGTATTCTTTTACACTTATGGAGTTATGTGGACACGTGTTCATCAAGCTGACACATGAACATTTCAGTCTCTGTTGAATTTAAAAGAGTGTTGAATAGCGGCTGTCACTAAACCCAGGGAATGTTTTCCCTTTTTTAAACTAGTTTTTCGTGCTCTGAGACTTTACGTTTAATCTCCTATATCGCCATCTACATGAGGATTAACCTTCGCCAACAACCCATTTATAAAAAAACGACCTTAATTAATGACTGCACACGTCTTATCTTATTCGAGGTTCCCATAGTTCTGAGATGTAATAATAATAATAATAATGAATAGATTTGTATAGCGCACTTCTGTACAACTCAATGCGCTGAGCATAGAGGACAATGTACATTAAGTAGAGTACAGTACAAGAGTACAGTATATTACAGTACATTATAGTACAATAGTGCTAAACAGCAAATCATGTGTGGATAAAGAAGATGTAAAAAAACACACACAAGAAAATCGCTTGGAAACTGTAATACAAATGAAGAACTTTGCTCTTATCAAAATCCATAGCTGACAATCAAAAAGCACCGAAGAAAATATGTTAAACACATGAAAAGTTCCTTGGACACTTTCAAAGAGTTCTCAGTCCTCAGGTTAGAAACAGTGACTGCTTTGGTCAGCATTCTATGCCCATCACCCATACTCTGTTATTTGCAGACATAACTCTTTGAAACAGCTGATCTCATGTGTTTTCAACCCTTGGAACAGCTGCCGCGTGGACACACCAATACGAAAGTACATGTGGTGCGTCTTCCCCACACTCTAGACAAAAGCTTCCAAAAGCTGGAGTGCACACTCCATGGGTAGGTTCCATGTCAGGGGAAGACTGGTCCTCAGCCGCCTCAGTCATCGTCGTCCGAAATCTGGGTGAGAACAAGCAGAGGTAAGGTAAAAGTGCTAGCTTTTACAATGCAGCTTCTCAGCCACTGATGGGTGCTCAAGCAGCTTGCCTTTACCTCCTGCATATCGGGTTGCTTTTAACATTACGCCAACACAATCGAAACTCCTTGGAGATTAAATGAAAACACATAGAAAACTTCTAATATTTCTGTGTTGGTATAACGTTCTCGTCAATAAACAGAACCGGAAACACGGAATGGAAAGAAAGAAACAGGTAAGAAAGTGATAAAATGTACGTTCGCAGAAAACGTGGAAATATCCATACACATAAAAGCGTGGTCCGATGTTCTTTATTTGCACCATTGTGCAGATACATGGCAAGTAGAGTGAGACTACATCCTTTATGTAAGCAATAACTCTGATGTCATAAGACTGTACTGATTTGTTGGGACATTTAAACGTGTTCCTGTTAAAAAGGAAACACAGCAATGCTAACTTTACACAGGCACCACCCAAACAATCAGGACAGAACGATGCCACATAAATTGTAAAGAAAACACTTTAAACTGGTTCGGCAATTTGTACTATAATTATACATCAAAGTATAATATCAACAAATCGTAATAAAGACTTAGGTTTAACCATTGTACACAACAACGTGAGTGTTATAAATTCAGTAGTTTTCATCAGTGCATGGTCAATGCTAGTTGCAAGGCAGAAAATCCAACAGAATCTTACACCCCGCATTCTGGCCACATTCTGTTTGAAACGTTTCCCAGTGTCAAATCTCCATGTTTGAAGAGTTCCTACCTGCATGCCGAGGGACTCTTCGATATGGTCCTGGTCCTGTGCTGACTCCTCTCTCCGTCTCCCTTGGCAACAGCCTCGGCGTCTGTAGGGAAAAACCTCTCTCTCTAAATCTCACTCAAGTTGTTTCTCGCTCTATGAGGGAAAGCAATTTTAGTTTCAGCTGGAAGATTCGCGTACGGATAGAACTGTATTATTGGCACGTGGTTTTGAAAGAAAGTTTGCAATCAATGCATTAGTAGACTTCAAGTTACGATACGCATAGCCTGAGAGAAAGAAAGTAAAATGTCAGATAGCGCATCCAGAGAACAGCTTTCAATGTAGAACAAAATTCCAAAACCAAGAAGTCATTGAAGAACAAGTACGTCACATCTGGATAGAAGTCATTGTAGAGATAGCCCCAAGCCACTTTGCCATTACTGTTACTTGTGTACTTACATCATATCTATGTGTTGTTGCTTTTCGAAAATAGAACAGTGTCTCTGATCATGTGGTGGGGTTACATGCAGAGTTCTAGGTTCATCTGGATATAGTAAGGATATTGACTGTTGCTTTGTATCCTGCATTTTGTTTGTCTTCACTTGCATTTACAGTTTCTCTCAAATGCTATGGTGCTTGCACACCAGCATATACCTTCTGCACGCACACACGATGAAAACGAGGATAAGAATGATGGTGATCGCTCCGAGTAACAATCCCACAAATAATTCACGTGACTCGTCCCAACGATCTGAAAAGAAACACGACAAGCGTTTGTTCTTGTCCCTTGGCCTGTATATTCCGTCGACATGTTACCAGTACATCAGGCAGGCCCAAAGTGTAAGAAGAACTTACACGGTTAATTACCATTCTACCAACTCCTATATTCTGTTCCTTTTGCAAGTTTCTGCAACTGTTTGTGCTCTAACGGAGAGAAATCCCTAAATGGGATGCACTGAATTGCTCTTTCTTTAGCAGATTTATCTCCATCGCTTACATGAAGTAACAACTTCGTCGTAGTCGTCGCCGTCGTAGTCATCATCATCATCAGCAGCAGCAGCAACAGCAGCAGCAGCAGCAACAGCAGCAGCAGCAGCAACAGTAGCAGTGGCAGAAGCAGCAACAACAACAGCATCAACATTTTAAAACTGTTCCTCATATACAAAGAATAGCTTGAATATCAAAGAGAGTAATTGGAAATGTAAACGTTCAAAGCTTCTCACTGAGAAGTGGACATTCCAAGCGATTCCGGTTGAGAATTCCACACGAACACCTGCATTTATTAACTTTCACATTTCTAAATATTGTAATAAGCGTCAGATTATAATCGTAAGATTAACCCCACCATAAACTTTATGCTCTGACTTACCTTGAACAGTCGTCACTGCAACACTGCAATTCCCCGTGTTCTGGTGACAGGGACCAGAGCAGTCCTGGCAGCGCTCCTGGCACACAGAGCCGTACCAGCCGTCCTGGCACTGGCCGCACCCCACGTGCCGCTGGCTGCACGTCTGACAGTGGTCTGGGCAGGGAACCTGGCAGTACACGCCCCGGTAGCCGTCCTTGCAGCCTTTCACACACGTCCCGCCGTACTCGGGAAACTGGCCCTCGCACGTCCTGTCCACACAGTGGTCGCTGCACTCGGCATCGCACCTGGGGCCGAAGTACCCGTTCTTGCAGCCGTGAAGGCAGTGGTCAGAACTCCTGGTGCACGCTCCTGGTCCGTCTGTCTGTGAGACGCAGTGCTGGCTGCAGGCCTTGTTGCAGTCTACGCCGTAGAATCCGTCCTTGCACTGCTTACACTCACCAGAGTCATCGCATCCCCCACGACAGTGACCGCGACATCGATGTTGACATGCAGTGCCGTACCATCCGTCTTTGCACAGGAAGCAGTCAGCGAGGCTGGTGCAGTTGACACAGGAGTCAGGACAGACAGACAGACACGTGTCTCCCCAGAAGCCAGCCTCACAGCCGTGGCTGCAGACGCCCGTGTCCTGATGGCACTGCTTGAGAGTGCAGTGGTCACTGCAGGGAAGTTGGCACTGGTCTCCGTAGCTGCCGTGTCTGCATGCATGACACTTGCCCTCTCTGGTGCACGAGTTGGAGCTGCAGCCTGCAGGACACGGAGTGCTGCAGTCTCCTCCGAAGTACCCTCCCTCACAGTCATGAATGCAGTGTCCTTCTATAGTGCAAGGGGGTATTCTACAGTTAGTTCCATTCTCGCAGAGACAGGTAGAAGGGCAATACTGGTTGCAACTTCCGCCAAAGAAACCTGCGATGCAGCCTTCGAGGCAGTTACCATTGCTCTGGTTGCAGAGTCGGTTTACACAGTTGGCGGAACAGTTCTCCTCACAAAATCGTCCAAATTGCCCGGCTTTGGTTCTTAAGGTCTTCTTGCAGCCATGACAGTGACCCGTCCATCTTTCGCACCCTTCAGCACACTTCTCACTGCAAATGACGTCACAATGCAGGCCTCTTTTGGTGACGTCAGGACACTGAGGACATGAGTCCTTGACCTCCCACCCTGCAAGGACAGCTGTCCCACACTCCTCACACTGGTCTTGCCACTCCACGGAGCCCTCGTTGCACTCAGTGGCAGTGCCTGTAGTTGAAAAAAAGGAAGAAAAAATTCTAAGTTTTCCAAGCAGTACTTATGAATTACCCCTCTCCCAAAACCGGATAACAGCAATTAAGTATACATGCAGAAAGATTCCTAAAAAGGCAACTGATGCCGCAGTAATGTCTTTCCTGTTCTCATCTACGGTCACATTAGTTATTAAATCATAATTCCCAATGACAACCAGCAAGTCATATTTACAACTGCAATGAGAGCTTGAAAGTAAATTATGAATGTCATTTCTTTTTGAATAGTACAATCCCCCTATATGAGCACAGGTGAACACATGCGTCCACTCATGCAACACCCACACACACACACACATGTACTCACTCTCTGTCTCTGTCTCTTTCTCTACGTCTCTCTGTCTCTCTGTCACTCTGTCTCTATCTCTCTCTCTGTCTCTCTCTCTCTCTCTCTCTCTCTCTCTCTCTCTCTCTCTCTCCCTCTCTCCCTCTCCCTCTCTCTCCCTCTCCACCCACCCCCTACTCTCTCTGCTGATTAATTGGTTTCTGCTCTCTCTCTTTTGTCAAAAACATGTCCAATATACACATTTCTCCAAATACCTGATACAAGAACTTGGCAAATTACTAACTGACAAACCCTTTGAATAACCCGAAGTGACCAAAAGAAACAAAAACAAAAAAGCAACAAAACAACAGCGTTCACATATGGCCAAATTTATTAAATAACCCAAGACTAACGGATAAACAGGTCATCCGCATTATGTAAAGCAAGCTCTCAGATAGAATACTTCCAGACATTTATGCGTTTCTGAAAAGGCTTATCCTTCCCAACATGATGCCCCGACACTCACTCTTTGCACTGTTAGTTTATTCTTTGGAGATCAGGGAGATGATTCCTTTCACTCCTCTCAAGAACTGGCACGTCCTTGCACCCTTTCATATATATATCGAAAGAGCATACCACGCTTTCAGTGGGGGGTTTCACTCCGCAGAATGTTGATCTGTGTTGTTCATTTTTTTTTCTTGTAAATATCTACACAACTACCTTCTACCTTTAGCATGCATATGAGTGTGTACATGAAGCGTTTTCTTGTTAAATAAATATATTAGAACCTTTTCTGATGTGTCTGTGACGCGCTTAAATATATTTCCAGTTATATTGATAAGTTGTATCTACCTTCTTATCATTATAGTTTTCTGCCATTATATTATCTAATTAGGCACGCTAAGCTACTGCTAATAGTGCACCAGAAATAAAGAAATGGCCCCATGTTTTAAATTTACACTCTGAAAGACCCTCCAGAAATAAAGTTGAAATATATCACTATCAGAAATAATTTCTGCACATACATTTCCAGTCAAAAACTCGCAAATATAGAGGAAATAAAATCATTTGTGCATTTATTTCAGGAATCCCCAGGGTCTGAAACATTTTTCTTCATAGAAAAGGGCTCAGCTGATTTTAAAATGATTCAGTATTATGTCCCTCCCTCCCTCCCTCCCTCCCTCTCTCTTTCTCTCTCTCTCTCTCTCTCTCTCTCTCTCTCTCTCTCTCTCTCTCTCTCTCTCTCAACCCACCAACCAACCACCCATCCACCCATCCATCCACCCATTCGCCTTTCCATCCATCCATTCATCCATGTATCCAGCTATCCATCCACCCACCCACCTGATTGTCTGTCTGTCTGTCTGTCTGTCTGTCTGTCTGTCTGTCTGTCTGCCTATCTGTCTGTCTGTCTGTGTGTCTGTCCGTCCGTCTGTCCGTCTGTCTCTGGCTGTCTGTCTGACTAACAGTCCGTCCGTTCGTCCGTCCGCCTGTCTGCCTGCCTGGCTTCCTGCCTGCCTGCCTGCCTGACTACCTGCCTGTCTGTCTATCTGTCTGTCTGTCTATCTGTCTGTCTGTCTATCTGTCTGTCTGCCTATCTGTCTGTCTGTCTATCTGTCTGTCT
>JAWQFJ010016312.1:0-30000 GCA_034096865.1 Theodoxus fluviatilis | reverse complement strand
GTGAAGCAGGAAATATGGTTGCATACACCATTTACCATTGTTCATTTTACATAATCTGTCGCTTGTTAGGGTGTTTTGGGTCTAGGTGAATTATTGTCCTTTAATCCAAAGATGTTAATTCAATAAGTAGACACAATTCCCTAAAGGTTTTCATACAAAACCTGATTGTCGCTTTCCTGCAACTAAAAGAATAAACAAGGAAAACAACAACAATCAAATGATACACTGAGTGTAAATTCAATTTTTAAAACAATGTTTAATCAAAGAAAAGAAAGCTGAAAAGAAATCCCAACCCCAAAAGACAATCCCCAAACATACACAATAACAATACACAAATGACTCTTCCCTCTACACGCAAGTCCACAGGGTGAGGTAACACGCCCCAGCAGGCGTGGCCTCACTCGACTACTTGGAAAGTGTACTGTAGGGTACCCTCCAATCACAGGCCTCCGCACGTGACCGGAGGTCACTCACGCTTAACTTTACATACAATGACGGACGCCCCGCGTCTTCTCTCCTCTCGCTCTAACAGCGACGTAGTATCACGCTCTTGAACCACGTAATCGCCCCTAACGAAGGAACTCAACGATTACTGTCCTCTCACTTTATCAAGTCAGTGATAAGAATAATACCAATTACTCTAGACTCTTAGGTGGCACCTCGAGCACACCCATACGCAGTTTCATCTCCTCTGAGAATGAATTCAAACGGCAGCGTCCTCCCAACCACCCCTGCGTAGTCTGTCCCTCTTCACACCTAAGAATTATAATAATGGCCTCCAGCCAAAGTTACATGTCAGTTTCCCTCGGCTTCGCTCACGGATAATAACGCATAAGAAGACCACTCTTACCGTATAGCGCTCTCTTGATTCCCTCCGGAATAGCACATATTATCCAGCACGAATCTGACACAACACACAATAATATCCCTCATGGGTAGGTCTACGTGAACCTCCCTGTTCACGCGCTCTTCTTCCTGTCGTCAGTCTCCCCTCCAGTGGTGTAGCGGACAAGTACTCCCTCCTCGTAGACGCATCCACCAAGATACTTGGACCCTGACCCTCCGTCAGCTCCGGGAGAAGCCGCCCCAGCAACTCGCATCACCCTCGGTAGAGACTCCTGTACCTTGCTCCGACGAGCGTGGATACACTAAGACGAACATACACGCAGCAACACACTGCTGTAGTGGCGTCCACTGCCACGGTAATGAATACTGATGAAGAAGACGGATAATACAATCCAATTCTCTCTCTCTCTCTCTCTTTCTCTTTCTTTCTGTGTGGCCTGAAATGACACCAATGACAACCAGTCACTAGCTATACAATAAAGCGGTGCCCCCATTGCACTTTCAACACAAGCCAAACTCCACTCTCTCACTCCAATTACAACTAGACGCTCCCTTGCGTCCTTAACAAAAGAACCCAAAGACTAATTTCACAATGAACAATTAGATATTTGCCTCGGCTTTCCTTCCAGCCAACTACTCACTCTGTTAAGCAATTTAAACATTATCTAATTCAGTCAAAAATGGCGTTCTCACACGTGCATACACACTCACGCGTTCAAGCACAAATTTACATCACCCACCTCAGAATGACAGGCCGTGCATGGTTGACGGAACGTTGTCCTACCCAGAGCAACTATACTCCCTTGGGCAGACGTAGCACTTCATGGTCGTCTCGCGCGCCCCACAGTCTACGGCGTCTCCATACGCACCCACGTCCGGCTTACCCAGCAGCAAGCGTGATAATGCACGCCTTCGCGCCTGACGCTAACATTCCGGCGCCCCACGCTGTAATTACCCAATCAGAGAAAACTATCTTGTCACGAGGGCACGCGACCTCGAGCTCGCGTTCGAATCTCCCTCGCTTTCCCACTGATTCAATATATCCCCCTACGGTTAATTGGTCCCCGTTAGCAACAACACCTGAGCTCAGAACTTTCCATCCTATTTTTAGCTCAGGCCTTGCACGTAACGCGACATAATCCCTTGTTTGTAACTTTTTGTCTTGCATTGGAAGTTCCTTTTGTAAGAAGCCAAATTCTTAATTCCAGCAACATGTGACTTTCCTTTCCTTATCTTGGATGATTAAAGTATACAGTATGATCGGTTTTGTTCTGTTCTGTTTGATCTGTTCTGTTCTGTTTTGATCTGTTCTGTTCTGTTCTGTTTTGATCTGTTCTGTTTTGTTCTGTTCTGATCTGTTCTGTTACGTTACGTTGTTACGTTACGTTGCGTTTTGTTATGTCTTGTTATTAATGAACAACAACTAACTGCAAATATTATTGCATTGGCCATGGACCATAGTGAAGTGAGCATGATAAGTCATTCTAAAGAACTAATCATCATCTGCAATTTTTCCAAATATGCACTTCCCTATGTTTGAATGTATGATAAGAATGTGAACACACATTATATAGGTGGGTGTGGTGAATGATGAATAAATGCCCATGAGTAAATTTCGTTGACTGTGCAGAGGAAGATGAAAGTGTCCCGAAAGACTATTCATGCGTGAAATGTACCCTTGTTTGTAACGTACCATCGGATATCAAGCGGGCTTTGAGACAATGCCACTCCAGAATAAAACCACACACTCCATAAAGATCTGAATATGATCTTTATTGTGTAGATGATAGTTCATCTATGCAAAAATTGAAGGAAAAATTTAACCTCACGCTGTGAAAGGTACAGGTACGTTCCTCTATACAAGCATAATTGCTTTGACAAATTAGAAAAGAAAAATTATGAATTAGAACAGCAAAAAGCATACATTGTGAAATATACATGTATATAATACCCCATCGTAAAACCATGAGCACGAAGCTTCAGGACAACTAAATCAAAACAAAACAGAAGACTGAGCGCTACACTTTCGAATGAAGAATCCTCATCCACCTCTCCATTTGGTACCACCCGGTTATCACGAATGTATGTGTCACAGCTGTGTTCTTCTGTTTCCTTCTACACTGATGGGGTTATGTGGAAACGTGTTCATCATGCCGACACCAAAACATTTCAGTATTTGTTGAATTTAAAAGAGAGTGTCGTACAGTGGCTGCCACTCAACACAGTAAATTGTTTTGCCTTCTGACAAACTACTTACTCGTGCTCTGAGACTTTACGTTTACCCTTCTAAATTGCCATCTACATTTGTTTTAACCTTGGCCAGCAATGTATTGATAAGAAACAACCTCCATGACCGTCCACGCCTTGAAACAGTGAGAGAGATCTTTACTCACACTTGGTGTTCCCATAGGGCTCAGATGTACATAAAGGTAAGTGTACAGTAAGTACAGTACAGTACAGTACAATAGTAAATATATCACAGTATATTACAGTGAAATATAATGTGGTGTAATTAGGAAGATAGCTGTGCAGCGATGTGTCCTGTTGAGTAGAATATTGTCATGTACTGTTGTACTTGATTAATTGATTGATTTTGTTCCTTAATGGCTGGCAATAATTCTGTTAAATACACCTATTTCCTCATTTGGTTTGAAGAAGACATGCATTTGAATATATACATTGTCATTGTGACTTAGTTTCGGTATGAAGACCTTAAGTATGTGTATGCCCCAATTTCACGACACAAGAAGAAATGTCCCTATTTAGTTTCGAGCTTACAATAGATTGTGTAATAAAGTTTATATACAAGTATTATGACAAAGCTTACTTTTGTCATCATGTACACGTTTAAAATATGAAAAATATGTGAGACGTTTCCCCCCGAAAATCAGCTGGTTTACACATTTATTAGTAAAACCATTATATTTAACAACAAGCAATATTTTCCACGAACGTTTATCATTTTACATTTGGAAGGAGAACTGACTGTTAGAGCACTTATGTGCAGCGCAGTACCAACCAGTACAGCATGTGATAGTAGAGTACAGTAGAGTGTAGTGTCCACTTGTCCGGAGTACAGTGTACACGGTGTATTTGTCTACAAAAAAGGAAATATTCGCGGTATTCTCATGAAACGAAACAGGACATGTAACCCACTCCAACGTACTCGCAGTGTACGACAGCAACAATAGTGCTAAACAGCAAACCAGTCGTGGATAAAGCAGCGGGCAAGCAAAGCAGATAAGCGTTGAGAAACTGTAACACAAATACAAAAACTTTGCTCTTCTAAAAATCCATACCTAACAATCACAAAGCCACGAAAAAAAGAGAGTAAAACACATGGACACTTTCAAAGAGTTCTCTGTTGTCGGGTTAGAGACATGCCTGCTTTAGTTGGCATACTACGCCTACGCATTAAAAAACCTCTTTGCAACTGCTGATCTCATATGTTATCCACCCCTGGAACAGCTGTCGGGTGGAGACACCAATACAAAACTACCCGAGTTTCGTCTTCCCCACACTCTAGACAAACGCTACCAAAAGCTGGAGTGCACACACCATGGGTAGGTTCCATGTCAGGGGAAGGCTGGTCCTCGATCGACTCAGTCATCGTCGTCCGGAGTCTGGGTGAGAACAAGCACAGGTAAGGTAAAAGTGCTGGCTTTTACAATGCAGCTTCTCACCCACTGAAGGGTGCTCAAACAGCTTGCCTTTACCTCCTGCTCATCGGGTCGCTTTTATCATCACTCCAACACAATCTAAACTCTCTAGATATATATGGCTTGACGAATATACGTGCGCAGAAAACGTAGAACTATCCATACACATACAAGCGTGGTCCGATGGAGTGTTTATTTTTAATACTTGCACCATCGTGCAGATACATGACAAGTAGAGTGAGACCTACATACTTTATTGAACCCGGGTTTTAAATGTTATAAAACTTTACTCACTTGTTAGGGACATGTTAACATGCTCCTGGAAAAAAGAAACATAGCAATAGTAACCTTTCACATTTACCACCCAAAGAATCAAGACATGACGTTGCCGATTACATGGCAAGGCAGAACACTTCCAATTAATTTGACGTGCTGGACCACAATGACACAACAACGGAATATCGGGAAAACGTAACAAAGACTCAGGTTCTTCTAACGCACACAACAACCAGGCTGCTTTGAATCCAGTAAATGGCATCAGTGTGTGGACAATGTTAGGCGTGATGAAAAAAAATCCTACAAAACATTTTAACATCCAAATGCATTACATTCCGTTTGGCCTGTTTCCCAATGTCAAGACCCCATACATTCAAGGAGTTCCTACCTGCATGCCAAGGGACTCGTAGATGTGGTCTGGGTCCTGGGCTGGCTCCTCTCTTTGTCTCCCTTGGCAACAGCCTCGGCGTCTGTAAGAAAATAAAACTAGAGCTCTCTCTCTCTCTCTCTCTCTCAGCCTCATAGAAGTTGCGTTATGCTCTAAGAAGTCAAACAATTTTACTTTCAGGTGGTAGACAGGCGCACGGGGACGACCGTACCGGTGGCATATGGCCATAAGGATTACACCCAGCAGTACACTGGAAGACAGAGAGTTACAAAACGTGCACTCTGACAGGAAGCAGAAAGTCAGACAGCGCATCCAGCGAGCAGCCTCAAAGGAAGAATACAAGTCCAAAACCAAGTGGTCTTTGAAGAACGTGCATGATAGATACATTATGACAAAAATCAGTGCAGAAATAGATCCGAGCCACTTTTCAGTTAGTTACATATAAACATCATGCCTATTTTTAGCTTGCCTTCGAAACTCGATTACTTTCACGTGGTATACTCAGATAATGTGACGGAGTTACCTCGAAAGTTCTAGGCCTCATCAGGGTTGCCCGAATACGTCGACTAATAATTTGTATGGTCTTGTTTGTGTTGTATTCAAGTACTGAACAAGTGTTCTAATTACAAAATAATGGTGCTTGCACACCCGCAAATACCTTCTGTACGCATACACGATGCTAACGATGAGCAAAAGCGCCACAGTCGCTCCCAGTGTGGAGCTCAGCCCAACAATCACCAGCTTTGCCTCATCACATGGACCTGGAATGAAAACAAGATAGGCTTTTCCCGGTAGGTTTTACTGTCTCCAAGTTTTCGTCCTTCGCATTGTTTTTGTTTTGTTTTATTTTGATGTGTTGACAAAGTCGTCATCATCGTTGTCTTCATCGTCGTTGTAGTCGTCGTCGTTGGCGTCATCGTCGTCATCATCAGCAGCAGCAGTAGCAGCAGCAGCAGCAGCAGCACCATTATCATCACGGTCGTCGTCACCGTCGTCGTTATCATTACCATCAACGTCGTCATCGTCGTCGTCGTCGTCATCATCACCACCATCATCATTGTCATCATCGTCACCATGCCCACCATGACCACCACCACCACCACCACCACCACCACCACCACCACCACCACCACCACCACCACCACCACCACCACCACCACCACCACCACCACCACCACCCACACTACCACCAGTCGAACCACAACCGTCATTCTCATCATCATCATCATCATCATCATCATCATCATCATCATCATCATCATCATCATCATCATCATCATCAACATCACCACCACCACCACCACTACCACCACCACCACCACCACCACCACCACCACCACCACCACCACCACCACCATCACCATCATCATCATCATCATCATCATCATCATCATCATCATCATCATCATCATCATCATCGTCGTCGTCATCATCTCTTGTAAACAGAAACGTCCAGCAATGTTTAAAAATCTCCCTGATTCATGCACCGCCGAAGCAATTCCGTGTGTGAATACCACACGAGCATCTCACGTTCTTATCTCTGACACTTTTTCAATGCAGTAATCCGTGTTAAACCTATCGCAATACAGACCCACCCATGTCTTTCACATCTGACTTACCTTGAGTGGTCAGTGCTGTATAGCAATTCCCCGTGTCCTGGCGACAGGGACCAGAGCAGTCCTGGCAGCGCTCCTCGCACACAGAGCCGTACCAGCCGTCCTGGCACTGGCCGCACCCCACGTGCCGCTGGCTGCACGTCTGACAGTGGTCTGGGCAGGGAACCTGGCAGTACACGCCCCGGTAGCCGTCCTTGCAGCCTTTCACACACGTCCCGCCGTACTCGGGAAACTGGCCCTCGCACGTCCTGTCCACACAGTGGTCGCTGCACTCGGCATCGCACCTGGGGCCGAAGTACCCGTTCTTGCAGCCGTGGAGGCAGTGGCCAGAGCTCCTGTTGCACGCTCCTGGTCCGTCTGTCTGTGAGACGCAGTGCTGGCTGCAGGCCTTGTTGCAGTCTACGCCGTAGAATCCGTCCTTGCACTGCTTACACACACCTGAGTCATCGCATCCCATACGACAGTGACCGCGACATCGATGTTGACACGCAGTGCCATACCATCCGTCTTTGCATAGTAAGCAGTCAGCAAGGCTGGTGCAGTTGACACAGGAGTCAGGACAGACAGACAGGCACGTGTCTCCCCGGTAGCCAGCCTCACAGCCGTGGCTGCAGACGCCCGTGTCCTGATGGCACTGCTTGAGAGTGCAGTGGTCACTGCAGGGAAGCTGGCACTGGTCTCCGTAGCTGCCGTGTCTGCATGCATGGCACTTGCCCTCTCTGGTGCACGAGTTGGAGCTGCAGCCTGCAGGACACGGAGTGCTGCAGTCTCCTCCGTAGTAACCTTCCTTACAGTCATGAATGCAGTGTCCTTCTATAGTGCAAGGGGGTATTCTACAGTTAGTTCCATTCTCGCAGAGACAGGTAGAAGGGCAATACTGGTTGCAATAATCGCCAAAGAAGCCGTCTTCGCATCCATCTTGGCAATCACCTTTGGTCTGATGACATACTGCGTTCTTGCAGTTTTGAAGACAATCGTCTTCACACCAATCTCCCCATCGGCTGCTTCCAGTGACTGGATCTTTCTTACAGCCGTGACAGCGGCCCGTCCACCTCTCGCACCCTTCAGCACAATTCTCAATGCAACTGTCGTCACAGTTCAGGCCTCTTTTGGTGACGTCAGGGCACTGTGGACATGAGTCCTTGACCTCCCACCCTGCGAGGACAGCTGTCTCACACTCCTCACACCGACCTTGCCACTCCACGTAGCCCTCGTTGCACTCAGTGCCTGTAGGAAGACAGACAGCTATTCAGGCTCAAAGTTACCAAAGGACATGACGCAGTAGCCACTGGACGATACATTGACGTAAAACAAACGGGAAAGGATTAGGTAGACACGTAAGACTGAGATGACGGAACCGAAACATGTCATATCTTTTGTGCGAGCTGTGAATGACGTAAGAAAACTTTCGAGACAATGTGCTGAGACAGAAATCCTGGGAGTTACCCACCTACAAGCGCTGTGTGACTAACCCAATGCTGTCGCGCAGTGTTAGTGCTGAAATGGACAAGTGGTAGCCGACTACTGACTAGTTCTAGTCGGAAACAGTTTCGATCGCCTGACATTTTATCAATAAAGATGTATCAATCAACTCTGATCTAGGCATTCGCTTGTTGGCAAAGCCCACTTACCATCTCTGATCATGTCAGGCAAAAGAGACGAAGCATTTCATGCGAGTCGACCATTCACTCATCGAGTCAGTAAACATTGCAATCTCACATCTGTGTATTTGACCAAACCTAGACAGTAATAGGCTACCATTACAGCTTTACATCATACACTAGATCGCACTTTAATTGTGCACGTCTGACAGCTACGGTTTCGAGACACTCATCTATCAACACGTGTTGTTTAAAAATTGCTTGACCTCCGAACGTTTGTATCTGTCCATCCCCTGCAGATCTGAGTCTGTGTGTGAGGACCTTAAGAGAAACTGTTTCAGACATTGCTGGACATAACTTGTATCAGTCGGCCATACATTAGCAATCTACTGGACTGTTTCAGCTTTCGATGATTACCTCAGAGATGTCTGGTGTGAGAGAAAATCTTGCACCTACCTCGAGTGGGGCTCAGCGGAAACGAGAGCAGGAGGAGAAGCACGCTCACTACGTCACACATCATTGCAGACAGCCTTCGCAGAAAACCAGCAGCTCTGTTCTCCACCCAGCGTTCAACTGCCTTGAATACACAGTACAGCAAGGCTGCCAGTGAGAACCCACTTGGACTTCAACCTATAATTATTCCCCTTGGATACATAGAACTGACGGGCTCCTGGTTTAGAAAACCCCTTGGACTTTAAGCGGAAAGTGCCCCCTGTCCCACTCTCAATGGTAATAGTTGACGTTGAAGTAACCCACTAATACAATATAGACTACGGAGAAATTAAGATGGGGGATGGGGTGGGGTGAGAGCACGGTTGGGGTTAAAGAAAGAGGGGGAAGGAGGGAAAGTGGACAGGGGGGCGTTGGGGAACGATGTAGAACGGGATGCCCCAGCCTCACTGTGGATCATGAGAACTTCCTTTCCCGATGCAAGAAGCCAGGCACCACTGGTTGTCTTGCCCTTCCTGCAAGACAGTTTGTTGGCTTGCTTTCTCGCGCTGTGAATGCTTCGTGGAACGTTGAGCACAATGAAGGGCGCCCTATTTCACTCATCGCCTATGCCTCTCTGCAATACAAAACTATGCAACACAGTCCTATACAGCACCTAAAACACTACACAAAACAACCCAGCATTGCACACCACAACACAATACAACACAATGCGTTTCAGTACACTACAGTAAAAGCGCCACTGTCTTTCTTTCTCTCTCTCTTACCCCCTACCTCTGGGCGTGCAGTGCACTCGCTGTGACTGCGCCCAAGATCAACCAGGAGATGGAAAGGGGAACGCCAGAAACCCCCCTTACCCATAGCCATTGCCCTGCTGCCTCCCAAGACTCCTCTGACGCCATCCATCAAGGGTCCAGTCTACTCGGATGGGCGTCATTCTACACCTCCACCAGAAGCCCAGAGTTATCAGGCTTTATCAGGCTGCCACGCTTGGCCTGACCCCACAGACAGCGTCATACCTGACCCAGGAACAGCGTCATGCCTGACCTACGAACAGCCTCAACGCGGAGGGAAGACGTTCAACGTTACCCTCCCTTCCCAAGCACCAGGATTCAAGATTCCCGGGCAGGCCCATCTCCCCATTGCTCTACATATTCATCCATCTACAACCCTGTTGAAAAGGCTCTACGCTCCTCATCAGTGATCAGCCTAAATATGAACGCTCACGGATAAGTTTAACCATTGAAAGGCTGGCTGGCTAAACATGGTATAACCTAATACTTTGAATTAATAATATTAAGAATTATCATTATTACTTCAATATTATTAAAGTTACTTTTGAAGTCAAATTCCACCTACTCATCTTCTCTGTGTAGTCTCGTTCACCCCTTGATTGCATGGAAAGAAAATGGATGTTACAAGACGGCAAGATAAAGCCCCTAGACAATCTCTCTTAAGTGAGAGATCAATAGCCCCGTCTCGTAACATAGCAAAGCCCCAAAACTTGCTTTGGAGATGGGCCATTGATTTCTTTGAAGCTCGTCTGAAAAATGATGTTAAACAACGTAACAATCGCTCCAAATCCATTCCTGTATGACATCTTCTCTTTCACGTAGAGAGTCTCCGGAAAGCACGATCCCCCATTGTTTAGTCATTTCAAAAACTCAAATCTCGTGCGGGTCGATCAGGGTGTATAACTTGCATGAAGCAAACGAGCGCCGGGCCCTGTTTGTGTGTGATGTAAACGGAGATAAGAGTGTGTTGAACTTACCGCTCTGCGTCTTTGGGGAACCGCAAACACGATTTTCCGGCACAACTGTGCTTGTTCCGAGCATTTGAGTAAGAAATGGCGCGCAAAACACACCTCTACGCCTCTTTCGTTCAGTGATAATTGCCGTGTTGCGCCCCCTCCCCTCCTGATCCCCCCCTCTCCCCCGCCTCCCCTCTCCTCCTCCTTCCTCCCCCTTCCCTCCTTCCTCCCCCATCCCCCCCCCCCCCGTATTCACGTAGTTTCATGCAAAGTTCCACGTCTTTCTTCGAAACGTCTTTGACACAAACTCAACGCAATACAAAACAACCCAACCCAAAGAAACGCACGCTCAAGGCAGCACACCCCAGCAGAATACAACACAATTCAGTCCTATCGAATGTGATACTCTACAATACAACGCTTGACAATATAACAGAATACAACACAATTCAGTCCTATCGAATGTGATACTCTACAATACAACGCTTGACAACATAACAGAATACAACACAATTCAGTCCTATCGAATGTGATACTCTACAATACAACGCTTGACAATATAACAGAATACAACACAATTCAGTCCTATCGAATGTGATACTCTACAATACAACGCTTGACAATATAACAGAATACAACACAATTCAGTCCTATCGAATGTGATACTCTACAATGCAACACATGACAATATAACAGAATACAACACAATTCAGTCCTATCAAATGTGATACTCTACAATGCAACACATGACAATATAACAGAATACAACACAATTCAGTCCTATCGAATGTGATACTCTACAATGCAACGCTTGACAATATAACAGAATACAACACAATTCAGTCCTATCGAATGTGATACTCTACAATGCAACGCTTGACAATATAACAGAATACAACACAATTCAGTCCTATCGAATGTGATACTCTACAATGCAACGCTTGACAATATAACAGAATACAACACAATTCAGTCCTATCGAATGTGATACTCTACAATACAACGCTTGACAATATAACAGAACGCAACGCAATACTATACAGTACTGTCACTCACGCATCGGACTCCTGAGCCACAGCAGACACTGTCCACGGGACAGGACTGGCACCCACCAGCACGAATGCATGGTATTTCGGGACCAAGGACGCCAACAACAACAACAACAACAACAACAACTACTACTACTACTACTACTACTACTACTACTACTACTACTACTACTACTACTACTACTACTACTACTACTACTACTACTACTACTACTACGAATACTACGACTACGAATACTACTACTACTACTACTACTACTACTACTACTTCTACTACGACGACTACTACTACTACTACTACTACTACTACTACTACTACTTTTACAACAACAACATCTACTACTACTACTACGACTACAACTACTACTTCTACTTCTACTATTACTACTACTACTACTTTTACTACTATTATTACTACTACTTCAACTGCTACTACTACTTCTACAACAACAACAACGCGTCAACTACTACTACCACTATTTCTGCTACTACAACAACAACAACAACATCTACTACTACTACTACTACTACTACTACTACTACTACTACTACTACTACTACTACTACTACTACTACTAATACTACTACCACTACAACAACTACTACTACTACTACTACTACTACTACTACTACCACTTCTACAACAACAACAACGTCTACTACTACTACTACTACTACTACTACTACTACTACTACTACTGCTGCTGCTGCTGCTGCTGCTGCTACTTCTTCTACTACTATTGCATACTAATGCAACTGCTACTTTTATACACCTGAAAATTTTGCATCATTTTTGCTTGTTTCAAAGAAATGTTTTCGTCAAGAACACACACACACACACACACACACACACACACACACACACACACACACACACACACACACACACACACACACACCACACCACACGCACATAACACACACACACACACAATACACACACGCACGCACGCACACGCACACATACACAACACACACATAAAACATACACACACACACACACACGCACACACACACACGCACACACACACGCATACACACACACACACGCACTCACACGCATACACATACACACGCACGCACGCACACACATACACAAAGACGCATGCACACGCGCGCGCGCGCACACACGCATACGTACACACACATGCAAACATACACACACACGCACGCACACACATACACACACAACTCACACACACACACACATACACACACACGCATGCACACACGCGCGCACACACATATACACACACACTCACACACACATACAAACACATACACACACACACACACACACTCACACTCACACTTACACACACAGACAGACAGACACACACACACACACACACACACACACACACACGCACACACACATACACACACACACACACACACACACACACACACATGTACACACACACACACACACAAACACGCACACGCACACGCACACACACACACAAACACACACACACACATACACACACATACACACACACATACACAAACACACACACACACACACACACACACACACACACACACACACACACACACACTCAAGTCTGGCGAATGTTGAACCGACCACATATTTTTACTGGGAAGGGTATTTGAATAGGTAAAGATAATGGCAGTAATTCATACTGCATCGCACTATGCATATCTGGTCTTAAACCTCTGTACACTTTAGTCCTGATCTTTGGGCCCTTTGATATATCCTTTACTGGAAATCGACGATAAACACTGCAACAGAGATGTATCGGCACATGTACCACCACATCTCCACTGCCTGGGAAGTGTTCCAATCCGAGGCTGGCTCACAGGCAAGCGTGCAAGAGAAAATAACACTTCAGTGTGTTGTCAATGCATGTCCTCTACGGAATCAGGTTTTACTCCTGGGTGGGGAGAGGCAACACGAGTTATGTCCCTTGCCCAAAATAGCAACTTTTCCAGGGGCGCAGATTCGATCGACGCGATTGCTAGTCGCAAGTGACAGAGAGCGAGAACTGGAATCACTGGACTGGAGCGAAACTCTAACTCTAGCACTGTGGGTTGCTGTTTCTACAAGGAGTTCGTCACTGCGAAAATGATGGCTACAAGTAGAAAAGAGTTTGTAGCGATGACAGCTTTTGCTTGCATTGTAGTCATCTTTCACTCCAGACAGCGAGTGAGAACAGAAGAAAGTTAGTCATGTATGTAAAGGACAGAATTGGGCTAATTTACAGTTGTAAATGCATATTTTTGGGGCAGTCTAAATCAGATTCTCAGTGCACAATCGTCTTCAAAATATTATTGATCTCACAACTTGCAAAGTTGTCTGTTGACGTCATCGTCTTACCAGCGTTTGTCAATGAGGATAACACGAACATGTGTCGAGATTGTGTCAACCATACAACAGAAAAGTTCTGCAGGCGCTAGATTCAAGAAGTACACATTCTTAGGTAGAATTCTGCCCCAACTCCACATTATGCCACCTCGCCCTATCATAATCCCCTCCTCCAACACCTACACCAACCACCACCCCCTACAACCCACCCCACCCCACCATCCAATTCGTCTCCCAGCCCCAGCGAACGGGACGCAACTGAAAACAGGAGACAAAATCTTCAAATGATGAGCAATTTTTCCTGGGCGAGCGCGTTCTTCTCTGCTGATGAGATGATGAGCAGTAACTTTTCAGAGAGCACGTATCTTTTCTGTGAATACTTCAGTTTTTGTGTGTTGTGTTTTGTTGTTGAAGTTTTTGTGTTCTGTAGTAAGCAATGCCTCCTTCGATAAGAGATAGACCGCATGAAGTGTGTTGTAAATGTTCTCGTTTGCGCTCGCTATCCCCCACTCCCACCTCCTCTTTCCCAACTCCTCCTGCATGAGTGTGTACGTGTACGTGTGTGTGTGCGTGCGTGTGTGAGTGTGTGTGTGTGCGTGTGTGTGTACGTGTGTGTGTGTACGTGTGTGTGTGTGTGCATGTGTGTGTGCGCGCGTGTGTGTACGTGTGTGTGTGTGCGCCCGTGGGTGCACGCGCATGCATGCGTATGCGTGCGTCTGTTTGTCTGTCCCCACTAACGCACGAGTTATAACTGTTTGTTGTGAACAGGACTGTGTCCCGCTAAAATGAACGCTGGCTCTGACTCTATCGTATTCAAATGACACGATCAATAGGTACACAAGCAAACAGCAGTTTATTTTATTTTACAGACGAGTTTTCCGCGCGACCGACAAGATGGAAGACGAATCGAAACCAGCTCATCCGGGCATTGTCGCCTCTGTCCTCGTCAAACATCTGGAGAGAAAAAAAGACGTGAATTTTACAACACAGTTCAATGTTTTACTCGCAAGGAGAGACGACATGTGCTGTTTTAGCAACAAAAGAGTGGAATTAATATTCAGTGGAATGGGATTTCTAGACGTAGTCGACGGTGGGACAATAGGAGCGAAGTTTTCAGTCGTCAGTGTGATTTGCCTTGTTTGATGCTATACATGTATATTCATAGGTATTCACCTTCGTTCAACGTTTTTTAAATAAATTTTACATCTTCTGTAAATTTAGACGCCTGATAAGGTAATGTCCCCTTCTCTCTATCCCAATATGTCCGTCTTTGTGTCCATCAATCTGTCCATCCGTCAGTCCGTCTGTTCATCCGTCAGTCTATCTGTCAGTCCATCTGTCAGTCCATCTGTCAGTCCATCTGTCAGTCCGAGCGCGCGGTGTGTGTGTGTGTGTGTGTGTGTGTGTGTGTGTGTGTGTGTGTGTGTGAGTGTGTGTATGTGTGTGTGAGTGAGTGTGTGTGTGTGTGTGTGTGTGTGTGAGTGTGTGTATGTGTGTGTGAGTGTGTGTGTGTGTGTGTGTGTGTGTATGTGTGTGTGTGAGTGTGTGTATGTGTGTGTGAGTGTGTGTGTGTGTGTGTGTGTGTATGTGTGTGAGTGTGTGTATGTGTGTGTGAGTGTGTGTGTGTGTGTGTATGTGTGTGTGAGTGTTTGCATGTGTGTGTGAGTGTGTGTGTGTGTGTGTGTGTGTGTGTGTGAGTGAGTGGAGGCCGGTCGGTCGGTCTGAATTCTAGACACAGCTATATATAAAACGCATTCAAAATAAAATGGAGTACTTACCCATTTTACACGAAAGCGGCCAACACTGATTTATTCACCGGTAAGCGATGTGCTTTCCTCCCGGTCCTGCAAAATAAGAGCGGTCTGTTTACTTCGCACAGCAGTTGTAACCCAGCAGAGAGACAGTTTATCCCTCCAGGTTTACTGGAGGTCCTACAGACTTTATTAGTCTGTCTGTGTGTGTGTCTGTCTGTCTGTCTGTCTGTCCCGTCTCCACGGCCTATATCTCAAAAACTACTGGACGGATTTCCTTGAGATTTTGCACACTGACTGGAAGTTAGGTCCCATTCAATATTATCAAATTTTCAGAATCGAGGTTTTAAAAGAAAGTGACTTTTTTACATTTTGGTGTTTCAATGAAAACAATTCAACAGACTCCATTTTGCAAAATCTGTGACGTCATCATTTGACGTCGTATAACGTGACGTCATTTGCGAGTAGAATTTTCAGGATAATGGATTTCGTACACTCCGAAGCACCTCCCTCCATAGTCAATAGATGTGAGAGCCTAATCGAGTCAAACTCTTTTCCTACGTTCACAAAACAGCATTTGGCTTCTTTGTATTATGAACGTCTACCAGCAGACGCAAAAAAGCGATACTACGCTGTGTTGGCGTCAAATTCATTCCATTTGTGAAACCGGTAAAGTATATGTACCATCTAGATCGTTGCCTTCGCTGGTTAAAAGCCTGGAATGAGGGTGAAAAGGGCACGATTCTAACGCACTTTAGCCAGGCACTCTCCAGCCATGAAAATAGACGCCGACACGTGACCCAGATTCTCGCACTCAGCTGCGTGATTCGGGTGTAATACTGCCAATAAACATCGTTAAGCTTAAGATTACACCCGAATCACACGGACCGTTAAGGTGCATGGAGTACAGTACCGGTCAAAAGTCACAACGACCACCGACACCGACCATTTCAGCCTTCTTCATGATGCGTTAGAATCGTGCCGTTGTCGTGGTGGAATCGCCTAGCGAACTAACTGAATGTCGACACAATCACTCGGCACTGTTGCACATTTGCAGTCAACGTAAGATCTCGTACGACGATTTGATTCAAGGCCTAGTGCTAATTGTTTTGATGGTCTGGTCTCAGTGTCACAAAAATATGATGATTTAATCAATCCCTGTCCCGGAAATGTTGGGGACAACGACCATTAATTTTCAGCGTAATGACATCGAGTCAAACAGAGTTATCTATCCTACTTCAGCAAAACGCTTCGATGTTGAACCTCTACCAGCAGACGCCAAAATGCGATACTACGAGAAGAATATTGACGTTGATGGGTTAGATCCGTATGAAATACCAAACAGTTCATGCTATCATCCATTTTTCTACAATTTACAGTGCAAAATACGAACCACGGGGGTTTATGACAAGGTCGTTATAAATGCTTCATATACATACAAGTTTTCAATGGCACAGTTGGTAGAGTATTGGGCTCTTGGTCATGCATGACCAGGTTCGATTCTGTGCTGAAACTTTTTTTTCTTCTCTTTTTTCGAGGGGTTGTGGGTTCGAACCCGACCTGGTTTTTTGTGTTTGTGTGTGTGTGCGTTTTTTCCTCCTCTTTTCTCGAGAGGTTGCGGGTTCGAACCCGATCTTTTTTTTCTCCAAAACCTGGAGGTTCAGCGCCAGCGGTTTTTATCTACACAAGAAGCGTCTATTGCCATGGCTTGGCACGAGAACGAGGCGCGGAGCAAAGGGACGTAACTCTAAATTCTGACTCCGCTTCGCGTAATGAAAATCGATTGAGTTCGCGGTGTCAGCAAAGATTATAGGTACCTATAATCTTTGGTGTCAGTTCCAGAATGTCTGGCCGACGAAATCTGAACTTACGAAATACTTCTTGGTCATCGTAGGTGTCGAAGGGATTAGTTCGGTCCCGGAAAATCCTGTTTCTTCGTAGAAGACGCCGCTGCCGTGCTCGGAAAAACAAAACGGCCGCCATATATTTACACGCGTTTAGGCCCTCGGAGGTGCGATAACTTTATACGCGAAAATCCGCATAGGATAGGCTAACCAGATTGACGTGCATACCGATTGTTCCCGCCTATCCGCCCGTATAGGGGATAAACGCGACCGACGTGCATACGGGCCCTGGACGCCTAAGCAAGCCGAAGAATTCTATTCTATTCTATTCTATTGACCCTTCTCAAAAAAATCTCCTCGCAAATGACGTCACGTTATACGACGTCAAATGATCACGTCACAAATTTTGCAAAATGGAGTCTGTTGAATCGTTTTCAATGAAACACCAAAATGTAAAAAAGTCACTTTCTTTTCAAACCTCGATTCTGAAAATTTGATAATATTGAATGGGACCTAACTTCCAGTCAGTGTGCAAAATCTCAAGGAAATCCGTCCAGTAGTTTTTGAGATATAGGCCGTGGAGACGGGACAGACAGACAGACACACACACAGACAGATAAAGTCTGTAGGACCTCCAGTAAACCTGGAGGGATAATAATAATACAGACTATTTATAACGCACATACCTTCCCTAATAGGCAAGCTCATGGCGTGTACAATGATAAAGTCTACACTCACACAAAGCATTCTAACACTCACATACTATACAATTGAAATAAAAAGAACAATTAAATACAATACAATTAATTAAGTAGCAGGCAAACACGAAACATAAAAGAGGCGCCTTCACTGCTCGTCAGGAAAGACTGACCGGAACAGGACAACCGATACTTCTGCAGTAGTCATGACTGTGAAGCAGCTGGGATACATTTGCGTCCATAGGCAGTCAGAAGGCAGAAGAGTGCTGAGGAAAGGAAGACTACCTCAGCGATTATCTATCGTGACAGCTGAATTTGGCTTCCTTCTTCATTATACTACCGAACACATGACGTAAAAAGATGACTATTTTGTAGTCCTCTTCTACCTTCTTCTGCATCTTGTAACACTGGGCCTGAAAGTTTGAAGTTGGCAATACAGATTTCAATATGACGCAGACACAAGCATTGAAGCATCCTTGTATATAAAAAATCCGGTCTTTCGATCATACTGAGCATAAAGCAATGGTAAATTCGTCAGTTTTAGAATGCAGGGAGGGTCATTGTCCTCGTTTTTGCTCCTTTCACAGCCAGTAGGACGGTTCTGCACAAACTACTTCATCGCTTGCAGACGACAAATTACGAAGTTTACCATCGTTATATCGTGCTGTCAGTGTGTTATGTAGAGGTCACTGACTGACCTCTAAAAAGGAAATAATCATCATGTTGAAAATCTAGAACAGCATTATCTTTACCCCGCCTGGCAGGATGATCAATGTAAGTGACATCTATAAGTGTCTCTGCACATGCGTGGCAAATGAGAAAAGACTATTGATCGTCGCACAGTATGTCCAAGACTTGGAGAGGAGGTGGGGTGGGGGGTGAGGGTGAGGGGGGGGGGGGTGTGAGAAAAAGCTACACAGACGACAATGTTCAATAAAGCATTTTCTTTCACCATCCTCGAACTGCAACATTCTGAGCCTCTCCAGAAGCTGCGGTGAGGGAAGCGTTTGCGGTGCCCCAACGTTCGTCGTTGTTACAAATTGATGAGACCCGACTGGGAAGGGCTGTAATCTTTTTAATGTGTTCTCTATCTGCACACAGAAACCGGAAGCACTCAAACGAGACGAAATACTAACGAGCAGTTTACTTCGTCAGAGATTATCGTGCAGCGAAACGCGTTCATTTGTTGTCAATGGCAACGTCTGCTACAGCTGGGCTAATGTCAGGGTGGGTCGTTTGCACTGCCGGTGTGGACATTTTGGACAGAATCTTTCAAAAGACAGCAGTGGCAAGTGGCTCACTGCAAACATTCATAATCTTGTATAAAGCCGAAACACCAGAAAGATTATGTAAAGGAGTAAACACATTTTCAGCAAAGTAGCTTTGGTGTCTATCGCTGGTAGCCATATTGAGCGAAAAATTAGTTCAAACTGGAGTCACATTTGAAAGTATTGTTGACAGTGAGAAATAGACTGCAAAGCATGTTTTCAAGCACTCTTTTCGCACGCATACGTTTTTGGCAACTTTTCCACGTAAGTTCTACTGGAAGAAAAACAATCCGAAAGAGTAAACATATTTAAGGAATATATAAAAATACTGACGCATTGTAAGCCTTCTGCAAGATCTTGATACAAAACTCGCGGGATGAAGATCTCACATGAAATGTCCGGTGAACACTTTCCCTATGGCACCACTGCATAGAAACGGCAAACAAAAACCACCAGAATGTTTACCAAGGGAGAACGGACAGGTTTGATGGGATTTCACTCAGACGCACGTCACACATTTCACAGACATTTTCATGCAGAAAAAGAAAATGAAAAAAAGTGTGGGGTCACAGCAGGACATTCAAAACAAACAAATCCTGCAGATGTAATACCCTGAATTTTTTATCCAAGTAAACAGCCTCCCAAGGGAAATTCATTCACAGTAATTTCATCAGTGATAAAAACGTACTCGCTCTGTATAGGATATAGCTCTGGGATCAGAAGAATGTGGAGAGGCCTTTGACAATTTTCGGCGAAGGAAATGTACGACGAAGTTCTTCGTCCCAGTCGGTGACATCATCAATGTCATCGTAACAATCGTCGTCATCATCATCAGCAGCAGTAGCAGCAGCACCACCACCAGCAACAACAGCTGTCGCTGAAGCTGTATAAATGGCTGCAGCAGCGATATAATTATTATAATCGTTGTCACGTACTGCACGTGACATTTTTTTTAACAAGTGCGTTTTCTTTTAGTCAGCATTTCTTGAGGTCCGGGTTTCCACGCAGAGACGTTGAAAATCATGCGGTACATGAGTTGAATTCATTGTTATTTCTATAAAAGTTGACATGCTTGCAAGGTACAGACTAAAATTATTCATGAAGCCCTAAAGAGGGTTCCAGTCGTGAGCTGGGGTCTGGTGGGAATGGCTGACGGATGGGATTGGAGAGCTTGGGCTCTGTGTGGCGGATTTGAGAGGTTGGGCTCTGTGTGGCGGATTTGAGAGGTTGGGCTCTGTGTGGCGGATTTGAGAGCGTGGGCTCTGTGTGGCGGATTTGAGAGCTTGGGCTGTATGTGGCGGATTTGAGAGCTTGGGCTCTGTGTGACGGATTTGAGAGCTTGGGCTCTGTGTGACGGATTTGAGAGCTTGGGCTGTATGTGGCGGATTTGAGAGCTTGGGCTGTATGTGGCGGATTTGAGAGCTTGGGCTCTGTGTGACGGATTTGAGAGCTTGGGCTCTGTATGGCGGATTTGAGAGCTTGGGCTCTGTGTGGCGGATTTGTGAGCTTGTGCTCTGTGTGGCGGATTTGAGAGCTTGGGCTCTGTGTGGCGGATTTGTGAGCTTGTGCTCTGTGTGGCGGATTTGAGAGCTTGGGCTCTGTGTGGTGGACGTGGCTGTGGGAGAGCTTGAGCTCTGTTGTATATAATGTAAATGTAATGTGTAATTAAACTATAATTGAATCAAGATGTTTGTGAAATGTTTATTTAGTTAAAACGGCAACCCCAATCTGTCAGGGGGGTCATGACAATCGTCGTTGTCGTCGTCATCGTCAAAAGCCATAAGCGGAGCAGATATTATTGTGTGAGGCAGAACACGAGTCGGGGACAGCCAAAGTAATGTATTGTGAATATATTTACAATTCAAGTGAGAAGTGAGACTGACTGACAAGGTTATTGATAACGAAAACGGTGAAACTAACAGGGTAAGCGCTAACCCAGTCACCATCTCCTTAGCTTTTTGCTCTTCGCGAATGGCGTAGGGAGACGCGGTGCGCCTATTCCTACAGCCAACAGACAGGGGGAAAGGACGGATAGAGTGAACGTGTCCCCTAATGGACTGAGATAATGCAGACAAATGAGGCTGCTTATGGATAAACGCGGTCAGGGAATGCCGGAAATGGGCAGTAAATGTGCGCAGTGGCAAGGAAACTTGGAGAGGGCTGGATGGGTCGAAGGCAAACACTAGAACAAGGGAGATGAACGTTACGAGTGGGGATGAGTGGGACTGTGGGTGAGTGGGAGTGGGGGTTGAGTGGGAGTGGGGGTTAGTGGGAGTGGGAGTGAGTGGGAGTGGGGATGAGTGGGAGTGGGGGGAAGTGGGAGTGGGGGCTAGTGGGAGTGGGAGTGAGTGAGAGTGGGGATGAGTGGGAGTGGGGGTGATGGGAGTGGGGATGAGTGGAAGTGGGGGTGAGTAGGAATGGAGGTGAATGGGGGTGAGTGGGAGTGGGGGTTAGTGGGAGTGAGAGTGAGTGGGAGTGGGGATGAGTGGGAGTGGTGAGTGAGTGCGAGTGGGGATGAGTGGGAGTGAGGGTGAATGGGGGTGGGATGAGTGGGAGTGGGGATGAAGGGAAGTGGGGGTGAGTGGTAGTGGGGATGAGTGGGAGTGGGGTTTAGTGGGAGTGGGGATGAGCGGGAGTGGGGTTTAGTGGGAGTGGGAGTGAGTGGGAGTGGGGATGAGCGGGAGTGGGGTTTAGTGGGAGTGTGAGTGAGTGGGAGTGGGGATGAGTGGGAGTGGGGGTGATGGGATGAGTGGAAGTGAGGTGAGTGGGAGTGGGAGTGATTGGGGGTGGGGGTGAGTGGGAGTGGGGATGAGTGGGAGTGGGGGAGAGTAGGAGTGGGAGTGAATGGGGGTGAATGGGGGTGAGTGGGGGTTAGTGGGAGTGAGAGTGAGTGGGAGTGGGGATGAGTGGGAGTGGGGGGGTGAGTGTGAGTGAGGGTGAATGGGGATGGGGATGAGTGTGAGTGGGGATGTGTGGGTATGGGCGTAAGTGTGAGTGGGGATGCGTGGGAGTGGGAGTGAGGGGGAGTGGGGATGAGTGTGAGTGAGGGTGAGTGGGTATGGGGGTGAGTGGGAGTGGGGATGAGTGGGAGTGGGAATGAGTGGAAGTGGGGGTGAGTGGGGGTGAGTGGGAGTGGGGGTGAGTGGGAGTGGGGATAAGTGGGAGTGGGGGTGAGTGGTAGTGGGGAGTGAGTGGAAGTTGGGGTTATTGGGAGTGGGGGTGAGTGGGAGTGGGGAGTGAGTGGGAGTGGGAATGAGTGGAAGTGGGGGTGAGTGGGGGTGAGTGTGAGTGGGAATGAGTGTGAGTGGGGATAAGTGGGAGTGGGGGTGAGTGGGAGTGAGGGTGAGTCGGAGTGGGGGTGAGTGGGAGAGAGGATGAGTGTGAGTGGGGATAAGTGGGAGTGGGGGTGAGTCGGAGTGGAGGTGAGTGGGAGTAGGGATGAGTATGAATGGGGGTGAGATGAAGTGGGGGTGAGTGGGAGTTTGGGTGAGTGGGAGTGGGGATGAGTATGTGTGGGGGTGAGTGGGAGTGGGGGTGAGTGGGAGTGGGGGTGAGTGGGAGTGGGGTTAAGTGGGAGTGGGGATGAGTGGGAGTGAGGGTGAGTCGGAGTGGGGGTGAGTGGGACTGGGGGTGAGTGGGAGTGAGAGTGGGGGTGAGTGGGTGTGAGTGGGAGTGAGAGTGGGGGTGAGTGGGAGAGGGGATGAGTGGGAGTGGGGATGAGTGGGAGTCGGGTTAATGGGAGTGATGGTGAGTGGGAGTGGGAGTGGAGGTGAGTGGGAGTGGGGGTGAGTGGAAGTGGGAGTGGGATGAGTGGGAGTGAGGGTGATTGGGAGTGGTGGTGAGTGGGAATGGGAGTGGAATTGGGGTGATTAGAAGTGGGGGTGAGTGGGAGTGGGAGTGAGTGGGAGTGGGAGTGAGTGGAAGTGGGGATGAGTGGGAGTGGGGATGAGATGGAGTGGTGGTGGGTGGGAATGGGGGCAAGTGGGAGTGGGGGTGAGTGGGAGTGGGAGTGGTGGTGAGTGGGAGTTTGAGTGGTAGTGGGGGTGAGTGGGAGTGAGGCTTGTTGAGAGTGGGGATGAGTGGGAGTGGGGGTGGGGGTAAGTGGGAGTGGGGATGAGTGGGAGTGGGGGTGAGTGGAAATGGGGTGAGTGGGAGTGGGGGTGAGTGGAAATGGGGGTGAGTGGGAGTGGGAGTGGGGATGAGTTAGAGTGGGGGTGAGTTGGTGTGGGGTTTAGTGGGAGTGGGCGTGGTGTTAGTGGGAGTGGGGAAGGGGGGGACTGGGAGTGGGAGTAGGGTTGAGTGGAAGTGGAAGAGGGGGCGAGTGGGAGTGGGGATGAGGGGGATTGGGAGTGTGGGTGAGTGGAAGTGGGGGTGGTTTGAGTGGGAATGGGAGTGGGGGTGGTTGGAAGTGGGGGTGAGTGGGAGTGGGGGTAAGTGGGGGTGAGAGAGGAAATGAGTGGGACAGGGAGTGGGGATGAGCGGGAGTGGGGGTGAGTGGGAGTGGGGGAGAGTGAGAGTGGGGGTGAGTGGGAGTTGGGGTGAGTGGGAGTGGGGGTGGGGGTGAGTGGGAGTGGGGGTTAGTGGGAGTGGGGGTGGGGGTGAGTTGGAGTGGGAGTGGGTGTGAGTGGGAGTAGGGGTGAGCGGGAGCGGGGGTGGGGGTGAGTTGGAGTGGGAGTGGGTGTGAGTGGGAGTGGTAGTGAGTGGGAGTGGGAGTGGGGGTGAGTGGGAGTAGGCGTGAGGAGGGTGGTGAGTAGGAGTGGGAGTGGAAGTGAGTTGGAGTGGGAGTGGGCATGAGTGGGAGTGGGAGAGGGGGAGTGATGGAGTGGGAGTGGGAGTAGGTATGAGTGGGAGTGTGGATGAGTAGGAGTGGGGGTGAGTTGGAGTGGGAGTATGTGGGAGTGGGAATAGGGTTGAGTGGGAGTAGGGGTGAGTGGGACTGAGGGTAAGTGGGAGTGGGAGTAGGGGTGAGTGGGAGTAGGGGTGAGTGGGAGTGAGGATGAGTGGGAGTGGGGATGAGTAGGAGTAGGGCTGAGTAGAAGTGAGGGTGAGTGGGAATGGGGGTTAGTGGGAGTGAGGGTAAGTGGGAATGGGAGTAGGGGTGAGTGGGAGTGGGGATGAGTGGGAGTGGGGATGAGTGGGAGTGGGGATGAGTGGGAGTGAGGGTGATTGGGAGCTGGAGTAGGGGTGATTGGGAGTGAGGGTGAGTGGGAGTTAGTGGGAGGGGGGTTGAGTGGGATTGGGAGTAGGGGTGTGTGGCAGTGGGGGTGAGTGGGAGTGGGGTTGAGTGAGAGTGGGGATGAGTTGGCGTTGGGGTGAGTGAGACTGGGGATGAGTGGAAGTGGGGCTGAGTAGAAGTGAGGGTGAGTGGGAGTTGGGGTGAGTGGGAGTGTGGATAAGTAGGAATGGGAGTAGGGGTGAGTGGGAGTGGGGATGAGTGGGAGTTGGGGTGAGTGGGAGTGGGGATGAGTGGGAATGAGTGGGACTGGGGGTGAGTGGAAGGAAGGGTGAGTGGGAGTGGGGGTGAGTAGGAATGAGGGTGAGTGAGAGCGGCGATGAGTGGGTGTGGGAGCGAATGGAAGATGAGTGGGAGTGGTGGTAAGTGGGAGTAGGGATGAGTGGGAGTGAGTAGGAGTGGGAGTAGAGGTGTGTGGGCGTAGGGGTGAGTGGTAGTAGGGATGAGTGGGAGTAGGGGTAAATCGGAGTGTTCGTGAGTGGGAGTGGGAATGAGTGGGAGTGGGTATGAGTAGGAGAGGGGGTGAGAGGGAGAGGGTGAGTAGGAGTGGGGGTGAGTGGGAGTGGCGGTGAGTAGGTGTGGGAGAGGGAGTGATGGTGAGTGGGAAGGGGTGAGTAAAAAAAAAGAAAAGGTAAAGGTGTGGTTTTACATAGCAACTTACACCCTTTGTCTGGGTCTCAAACCGCTTTACACTTTACCCCCTGATCACTGGTCATCTTGATCAATCCTCACTGGTCTCTCACAACAAACATAGTGACAGACATTTAAGACGCACACAGTCAGGTACCAGCACCAACTCCGCTCCCTGGGGAGTATTCCATCCCAATGCTGGCGCTTGGCCGCATACAAGAGTTAATCGCACTACGTTTGCCAACATTGCCCTCACAGGTACCCGGTTTTACTCCTGGGTGGGGAGAAGCAATGCGAGTTAAGCATCTTGCTCAAGGGTGCAACTATTTGAACCGCGCAGCTTCGAACGCCGTACCCGCTGGCTGCAAGCGACTGTAGGTCCAGCGCGCTAACCACTTGGCCACAGAGTAGGAGTGGGGTTGAGTAGGAGTGGGGGTGAGTGGGAGTGGGGGTGAGTAGGAGTGGGGGTGAGTGGGAGTGGGGGTGAGTGGGAGTGGGGGTGAGTGGGAGTGGGGGTGAGTAGGAGTGGGAGTGAGTAGGGGTGGGAGAGGGAGTGGGGATGAGTGGGAGTGGGAGTGGGGATAGTAGGAGTGGTGGTGAGTAGGAGTGGGGGTGAGTAGGAGTGGGAGTGGTGGTGAGTAGGAGTGGGGGTGAGTAGGAGTGGGAGTGGGGATGAGTAGGAGTGGTGGTGAGTAGGAGTGGTGGTGAGTAGGAGTGGGGGTGAGTAGGAGTGGTGGTGAGTAGGAGTGGGGGTGAGTAGGAGTGGGAGTGGGGGTGAGTAGGAGTGGGAGTGAGGATGAGTAGGAGTGGTGGTGAGTAGGAGTGGTGGTGAGTAGGAGTAGGGGTGAGTAAGAGTGGGAGTGGGGGTCTGTAGGAGTGAGAGTGGGGGTGAGTTTGAGTGGGAGTGGGGATGAGTAGGAGTGGTGGTGAGGAGGAGAGATGGTGAGTAGGAGTGGGGGTGAGTAGGAGTGGGGGTGAGTAGGAGAGGGGGTGAGTAGGAGAGGGGGTGAGTAGGAGTGGTGGTGAGTAGGAGTGTTAGTGGTGAGTAGGAGTGGGGGTGAGTAGGAGAGGGGGTGAGTAGGAGTGGTGGTGAGTAGGAGTGGTGGTGAGTAGGAGTGGAGGTGAGTAGGAGTGGGAGTGGGGGTGAGTGGGAGTAGGAGTGGGGGTGAGTAGGAGTAGTGGTGAGTAGGAGTGGTGGTGAGTAGGAGTGGGGGTGAGTAGGAGTGTTAGTGGGGGTGAGTAGGAGTGTTAGTGGGGGTGAGGAGGAGTTGGGGTGAGTGGGGGTGGGATTAAGTGGAAGACGGGGTGAGAGGGAGTTAGGGTGAGTAGGAGTGGGGGTGAGTAGGAGTGGGAGTGAATGGGAGTCGGGGTGAGAAGGAATGGGAGTGAGTAGGAGTGGGAGTGAGTGGGAGTCGGGGTGGGAGTGAGGTTGAAGTTGAAGTTAGGGGTAGCGTAGGTTTGCAAGTATTTCGTAAAGAGGGCATCATTCTTCCTCAGAGAGGGTTGCTTCGAACAAATGCTGTCCTTATTTCAGTGGTACTAAAACAAACAAAACATAAATGTATCCACCGCTCGAATATTGTTTGTGTATCTACATGTATGTATGTCATTTGCACTCTGTGTGTGTGTGTGTGTGTGTGTTAGTATGTGCGTTGTGTTTGTGTGTGTGTGTGTGTGTGTGGATCTGTGTGTGTGTGCGTGTGTGTGTGTGTGTGTTTGTGTGTGTATGTGTGTGTGTGTGTGTGCGTGTGTGGATGAATACGTGTGTGTGAGTGCGTGAATGTGTGTATATGTGCGTGTTTGAGTGTATGTATGTATGCATGTATGTATGTATGTATGTATGTATGTATGTATGTATGTATGTATGTATGTATGTATGTATGTGTGTGTGTGTGTATTTGTGTGTATAAGAATGCAAATGTGTGCTATTTTCGTGGGAGAGGGAGAAATGCAAATAAGGATGGAGTACAAGTATTGGATCGAGGAGCTCGTTAATGGAGTTTTGAAAGTGGGCATAAGAACTGAAAATGTAGATAGGTGGGTTGGAAAGGAGTACGCCTAGGGTACGAACTGGAATGCAGTAAGGTACGCGGGTTTATCACAGAGCGCTCAGTGTTCTGTCTGTCAGAGCGGAGACTCCAGCTGCGAGGAGCTGTTCTGCCTGTCCCTGGGGGAGTGGCGCTAGCACTGGCGCGGAAGACTCCGGAAACGGCCGTCCACCTCATTCCGCTCATCCTGAAAAACTCCTATTTATTATTTTCTATTTCGGTACAAGCTCATCTCGCTCTTTGTGCCTTCTTCAGAGCGGCGCGTGAGCTTGTTGCAGGCGCTCGGACCCGCTCGACACGCGCCGTCTTTCTGTCCTTGGCGCCACTTTCCACACAGGTCCAAATGTGTTCCCAAAGAACAAATCTGAGCGTCACGGAGTCCCTGGGGAGACAATCATCCAACTGACACCAGCTGCGGTGGAATTTGTCCCCCTGCCAGCTTCGAAATCACCCAGGGGAGGCGACTGTGCAATACCCGAGACGCAGAAGGCAAACGTTGCCTTGGACTGTAGCCTCGTTGTCAGATTGACTCGAGTAAAATCTTTCCAGACGATTCGCTCATTCCAAGTTGTTCGCATTTGTGTCAGTTTTCCGTCATCTGAGTGTACATGCGACCCTTATTCCATCTGATGGACTCGCACAGCATTGTGTGTGTGTGTGTGTGTGTGTGTGTGTGTGTGTGTGTGTGTGTGTACGCGTGTGTGTGTGCGCGTGTGTGTGTGTGTGGTGTGTTTGCATGTGTGCATGCCCGGTCGTCACACAAGTAATAATTTTCAGTTAATCAGTTTGCCAAGCAATTTACAGTAGAATTTGTGATCGTAGACTAATAATTACTACTGCTACCCCCGCAACCTTCACCCCCACCCTTTGCAAAGGCACTTTAGTGTCTTACGAGATACGAGAGTAACAGTTTCATTTTGTGCCTAAGAAGCCTTCATATTGGTCTTTCTTTTTATATTTGTAAATGAACAGAGCAACTTCTATAATTTTGTCACCATTATCATTGACGGCGTCTCTGCTCGGTAAGATGTAATTATTTTCTTTTAGTATTACTATAACAGTTCGTAACCATGAACAATTATTTCTCCTTTTAGTTCTGAGGCGATGTATGTCCTGGTCGACCTATCTAATAGGATCTTCAAGATCCCTTACAACGCACGGAATACACTCCGTTTGGAATAAATATCAATTACGAAAGATTAATGTTTTATTTGATAAGTAAATTGACTTATCTCTATGATGTAAGACTATTCTGGAGAAGAGTTCCCTCTTCCCTCCCCATCCCCTCACCCCCCAAAGTCCAATCCCAACCTCTCCGTGGTGGTGGTGGTGGTGGTGGTGGGGAGACAAGGGGAGGTGATCCCGTCTAGCCTCGCCTCTTCTTGACCAACTGGGACCCTGGCAAACGTGTTCCCCTACGTAGTGGGGCAGCGTGTTGACCGTGCGCTGCTTCCCGTGTCGGGGGAGGAAGGGATCCTGGTGGTTGAGGGGAGCTGGTGCTGCGGCAGCAGTCGACCCAGCACATCACTTCGGCTCGGGGGAGGAGGGGCGGGGGAAAGGAGGGGCCTAGTCCCTAATAGAATGGTGACACTTCAGGTAGACGCAACCAGCCCATTGGTCAGACTGGGTCCATCTGACCACCCGTCTAGGAGAAGTCCGGGCCGAAGTGGTGTGTTGTGTCGACTGCTGCCACAGCACCAGCTCCCCTCAACCACCAGGATCCCTTCCTCCCCCGACACGGGAAGCGGCGCACGGCCAAAACGCAGTCCCACTGTTTGTCAGGGTCCCAGTTGGTCAAGAAGAGGCGAGTCCAGGCGGACTCACCTCTCCCTGTCTCCCCCCCCCCCTCCCTCCCACCACGGAGAGTTTGGGATTGGACTTAGGGGGGGACGCATTGTATAAACAAATGAGGTCAGGCTACAGAATGCCTGCTGGCACCACCAGCTGAGACAGCTGACAACGAAGGAATAAATGAAGATGGATTCGGAAGTGGCCGAGTTTGCAGACATTTGGGGGGAAAATAATGTGAAGAGAAACGCAAAAAAGAAAGATGAGATATGGGTTGATTTGTGTGTTTCTTCCCCTCCTGTATTCATCACACTTTGACCGGGAGTTTTGTAAGCGCTCCTACAGGGACACAATCACGAGTTCAGGGAGGGCCCCGGTTATTTTGAGTCCGTTCACTCCTCCAGGGGAAACAGCAGACAGGGCGCATGAATATGAATGAGTTCAACATACGTTAGGGGCAGCTCGCTGGCTCCCCTGATCCGCTGCATCATGTGCCTGCAGGGTGCTCTGGGTCCACTTCTACAGCAAAGCGGGGGGGATTCATGTCAAGACGTTTCCAAAGAGAATAGTATTGATCATCCATGTTGCAAATAGCGAAAGACACGGGGCGAGCTGCTTCCGCTATGTACCTAGCAAGATCTGGCATGGAATAGGTCGATGTCAACATGAAGAAAGCAGATGTAAAGGCAGTCAACTGTTTGATACGTTGACATCGGCCTATGGTTTCCCAACTAGGCAGGCAGAGCAACACGCCCCTGGCCTATAATGTATGATGA
>JAWQFJ010016311.1:7500-30658 GCA_034096865.1 Theodoxus fluviatilis | reverse complement strand
GACAGAACCCCCGCCTTCCAGTTGACGCTCTCCTCGCCACCCCTGCAACTACCGTCTACGAGCCTTCAGAGTGGATCCGTCAACACCGGGTACGCTTGCAGCATGCTTATCGCTGCACTCGAGCTCTCCAACGCCAGGCAGCTGAAGCCCGAGACCGCAGGGACGGACAGTCGCCAACTCTTCCTGACCTCCATCCCGGAGACTTCGTGTACGTTCGATCCCGACCCTCAGGAGTACGTGACAAGTGCGGGGACGTGTGGAACCCCATCCTCTACATGATCACAAGGCAGCCACACCCCCTTCCCCCGTCTACGAGGTGCAACCAGCCTCAGGTGGCAATACAAAGTGTATACATAGAGTGGACTTAAAAGAGGCAGTTTCAGACGTGCCACAGCCAGATCACCCTGTCGCTGAGCGCCCTAGGATTGTGAGAGATCACTTTTACAATGAAGACAGTGACCAGGTGGTGCTAATAGCGCGGCCACGCCCAACCCCTCTGCCACGTCGGAACATTCCGGCAAGGGCACAATCACCCACTGGAACATGTGACCCAGGATTGACACCACCACCAGTGCCTCACCCATCTGGACCCTCTCCCCCTGATGCAGTAACCGGGAGCAGTGGAAACCTACGCCGGAGCACTAGAACCACGGCTGGCGTAGGGGAGAGCGGGGCTGGTTGTAACATTTTTAAAATTACGACTCATCACGCATTAAATGCTTAACATTTAAGCAACTTTAATCAATCAATCAAAACTAAAAACATTCGTTTTAACGTTGAAACTGAAACAATTTTTCAAATCTGCACCGTTTGTCTCCAAGGTGAACAAAACTGACGTAACCCTACTTGTTACAACTTGCCCCACATGTGGGGTAAGTTGTAACAAGTCGTGGGGCTGGTTTTAACACAATGATATTGGACATAAAAAAAGACTTAATGGTATTCCACGGCATGTACTTGCACAAACAAAGCAAACACACGTGTAAATGTGCCAGTGACATAATCAGCACATCAATCTGAGTCATCTGAATCACAGTTTTGACAGATGTAACTGGGTTTTTTCTGTGTACATTCTTCATGAGACCAATTCTTGCACCTCACACACTGAACCCATTTTTCGTTTGGCATGCTGTTTGAATAGGGTTCACAACAAACCAAACAAAAATCCTCCTCAGAGTCTGTGGAAACAGAGTCAGAATTTTTGTAGCTTAATGTTTTTCTCGACTTTTCTTTCCCTTTCTGTTTCGGCAGTGTGTTTCTACCTCCTGTTCTAATAGGTGCACGTTTTCTGTTAGTTTTTTTCCCGGCTCAGCTTGTTCTTTTCTGGGGTGTCGGTTAAAATTGCTGTCTGTCTACGTTTCCTTCCTCGTGATCCGACCTGCCTTGGAGCTGCTTTGGGGAAAGGCCTCACTTGTTGCGGGGAGAAGTCGTCACCAGCGTTCAAGGGAAGCTCTGTTGCCTCTATGGAGTTCAGCTGGGTGTCTGGTGCAGATGTTGGCTTCTGAACAGGCACAACTGCATCATAGTGAGCCCCCGCCTGTTCCCCAGAAAACAGGAGATGGACACTGCCAGTAGAAGTGGCTCCAGGTCGACCAGGGTTCAACACCGTCTCCAGGTGGTTCCCATGTCTGACCTGGTGAATGACTGCACTGATGCCAAATGCATTGGACAATGCGGACACTATTAGATCTGACGTGTCATTGTTGTATTGTTTATCTGTGATGTATCTCTGTAGCTCTTCCTCTAAATTTGTGTCTTTACTGCCAAACTGTTCATAAAAAACTTGTGGTCCTGCACTTCTTTTGTTAACTTTACACAGAGGTCATCGGTAGAGAGGACTGCAATTCCTTCTGACTCCAAGCATGTCTGAAAAGCGTAAAGAAGACAATGCCCATCCCCACGCACCCTTTTCACCTCCTCGTTCTTTTCCAAAAGGTATCTGTCCATTGGATTCTGAATGTCTGTTCTGTTCGTTGGTTGGGACCCTCGCTGAGTCATCTGCCCATCTGTGGTAGCCAAGCCTGTAGCTTGCATCTGTTGAAGTGGCTGTGCTGCTGGGTTTGATACCAAGTCTTCAGAAGTGCTCCCAAAAGGTTCGGTTTGCTGAGTCATCTGCCCATCTGTGGTATCCAATCCTGTAGCTTGCATCTGTTGAAGTGGCTGTGCTGCTGGGTTTGATACCAAGTCTTCAGAAGTGCTCCCAGAAAGTTTGGAGTCCTTGGGGGCAGGCCTTTCAGTCACTGCAGATGGTTGGAACTCCACATCTTGGAACATGTCAGGATCATTTGGGCAGATGCCAGACACTCTGAACCCTGTTTTTGTCACCCCACCCCTTGTCCCGTTACCCGCCGCCGCTGTTGCTGCCTGTACCCCGTGCCGCATACCCCACTCACTCGATTGTTTCTCTAGACCACTGAAGATAGATGCGCCTTAACTGACTGCATCCCCCACTACCCCTCTTTCGATTGAGCCTGATGCGTGTTATCCCGGTAATTTATCGCCTTCTCTTGTTTGATTGTATTGTCATTTATAGTTCGTGCTTTGCGCAGGTTAGATATGGTGTGTTAGCTTATCAGCGCAACGTTAGGTTTTGTGTTACTTTATTTCTAAGTGCAATTTGTGTGTATCTGTTAATCCTTATAGGCTAGACTTAAGTTTTGCGCTTCTATTTAGTTACTTTGTGATACAGGTAGATTTCGTTGCTAGGCATCGGACGTTACGTCATCAGTGGTGCGACGTCAGATTTGGACGGGGAAAAGAAAGGTATGTACGGATACTAGGGCAGACACGTTCACATAGCCTTTCACTGACGAAGGAGCCTACTTGGCCCCGAAAGCTCTGGAATATAAAAAAATTTGTAGTTGGACAAAGGTCTCCATTACTTCTTTTCTACTCGCCTACGAGTCCAACACCGGCCTCCTGTTTTCAAGACTCTGAACCCGTTCATGATGTTAGTGGGTACAGCTGCCCGTGGCCATGCATCACGAATCTGCCCTGGGAGATCATAGATAGTCATGCACTTTTGGTCGTAACACAAATGGGGCTGGTTGTAGCATGTTACAACTAGCCCCTTCTGGTGTGTTACAACTAGCCCCATCCCACTGTTGCTCACCGGCCCTAACCCAGCAGCCAACACAGGAAACGAGAAGCAGATTTTGATGGTATGATAACATTGATAAAGCAACAAGCTTACTTGAACCGTTTCTGGCAGTATTCTAAGCATTAGTGATTTAGAGATACAAGATAATCTTTACAAATTGCAAAAAGTTACTCACCTGCCTGAATTTCGAACTTTTTGATCCCATTCACACATGCGTGGATTTCATCCCGCCATTTTTTCTTGGGAAATGGTCAATGGGTAAAGAGAGGCAGCTGTCTCAGCCTCAGCGGAAAAATCATAAACAGGGAGGAGTAATGTACCTTGTTACTTCCAACCCGTGTTACTTTTAACCCCGCTCTCCCCTACCACCAGTCCGCTTCCAAGACGCATCCATGTTCATCTCTTCCTTCAAATCCAACCTCAAAACCTACCTTTTTCAGCAATATTACTTGTGAATTTGTTAGAATCCTGCCGCACCCCCCCCCCCCCTCCTCTACCCCCACGTACATCTTGACATCTGTGTAAATATTTGTATAGTATATTGTCAGTCTGACTGTGTACATCTGAATGCATGTGTTTGACTATGACTGGATGACTAAATGTATAGACTGTGTTGTATGTTTATTTTTGTACATGTATGTATATATGTTACGCGCTTAGAACCTCGGGAAAGGCGCTTTATAAGTATAATACAGTATTATTATTATTATGTTCATTGTATCGTTGTGTTTTGTTGTTGTGCTGAAAGACAGTGAGCTGTTTTGTGAGACACACGGATGCAATTCTCTTCATTGGAATGGAGACCCTTACTGTAAGTAATTCGTTTGTTCATTCATGTCATGCCACCTAGCTGCCTATCCATTTTCGAGCCACGGATAGTCGATTCAAACTGAAGTTGTGCTGAACACTTGAAGTGTCCACTATCCCCAGAGTTGAGTAAGTCGAAAAGAGGACTGAATGAGACCGTCAGATCATGAGTGCCTTTCAAATACAGCCTAGTACACTGGTCGGCAAAAGTTTAAGGGCCGGTACGAAAATTTGCTATAAAAGCTGAACGAGTAAATATTGAGTAACCACACACATATGCTCGGAAAGGACATTTATTCTTCTTTATGATCCCGTTTACAGATCACGATTATCTTAACTCAGCGTTGCGCAGCTGGGCGTCAAAGTGAGTACCCCCCGAAAATGAACTTGCAAAACGACTTTTTCCGTTTCTTATATTCATAAAATAATCAGATGCAACAGTATTTTGTAAAACTAAACGTCAAACGATAGCCCAACCATTTATCTTTAAGACAACATGCGTTTTGAAGAAAAAACAAAAAGGGTGTGTCTTCTACGGGCTTTGAAAGTCAGGAGGCGTGAACACGTTTTGCAGGCAAAAACGATGGTTTTTAAGGTCTTTTTTCTCGGGTGACAGTGCGGTATTGTTCATATCTCAGCGTGTTTACAAGATACATCAATGAAACTTGACAGTCATAACAAAAAGTCCTTTGTCTAGACGCTCACCAAAAATCATGTCAATACCTTAAAAGTGCAAATGTCTACAGGCATCTTAAGGCGGTACTTTAAGGTCGGCGCTGAAACAAAAGTTATGAATGGGAAAACGTTGGGCTTCTGCATACACATAAACAACGTTTCAAGGTACCTATGTCTTAAATTTTATTAACTTCGAACCACGGGTTGAGCGCATGGACAAGTTTGAAATTGGGGTAATGTTTTTTTCGTTTCATGATAGAGACTCATTCTTTATGCTTTGTTAAAGTCAGACAACTCTTCCCCTAAACATTGTCAGATGTAAACATTGAGTTTAACTCTGTCCGTGGTTCGAAGTTAATAAAATTTAAGACGTAGGTACCTTGAAACGTTATTTATGTGCATGCAGAAGCAAAATTTTTTCCACTTCATAACTTTTGTTTCAGGGCCGACTTGACTATAAAGCTGATGTTTCCTCTCCAGTAAGACAGCCACTTGCAACGGCATATGATTCGTTCAATAGACTTTGTTATGCTGAATGAGGCAACATTTGTAAGAAGTAATTTCAAAGCGATTTAAATGAAGTAACCTCTCCTTTCTGCCAAATAGAAACACAACCCCGGAGCCATGGGTTAGGATTTGTGGAACAATCCACCCCCTGGCTCCTGTGAGGTCCGTGCATCCGCTTGATAAGGGGGAGACGGCACACAGCCAGGGAGACCATTTCACCACCCGGGTCCAGAAGTTCATTTACTAAGAGCTTGTACCAACGACCAATAAAGAGTGGAAAGTAACTCGACTTCGCCCCTGCGTCTTACTCGACTCCAACCTTACCACTGATCACCACATTTCTATCAGCCGTTTGAGGCTGTGTAAGGCCATTCATAACAGGGTCAATGAAACTATCTAGAGTAAGCGCAAGCTAGTCAAGTCACGATGTCCTTATTCATTCGCCTCTTACGAATTGCGTAGGGAGATGCGGTGGGTCTATTATCATCCCCAGCCCACAGGGGTCTCACCCCCAATCCTTGCCATTATGTATTGCATGCCATATGCCGGGGAATGTTCTCACTTTTGACTGTCCTAGTGTTTGTCATAATTATCACAGGGTTCCTATTTTTTCCAAAGTACTGAAAATAAGCATGGAACCGAGTCATTTGTAGTTGCCTCCCTTTCATGGCAGTGCTTCAGAAGCCCGATAATTTCCGGGACCTAGCGAAACTGACAGTTACTATAAACCCACAGGAGTGAGTCTATTCTCAACCCCAATCCACTGGAGGATATCTTAAGGCCTTCGCACACAAGGCAACTCCACTCGGGCAACTCGATTGCTCGCCATACATTGCTTCGTGTGCGATGTCGGTTGAAAGCAACTGGCATTCCAAGCAACTTTCCACGCCACCAGCAACTGAGTTGCTCGTGTTTAAACCTGTTCTAGTTTTGGGGGCAGTGGCGTGCCACTCTCTGTGAATCCACCAATCACCGGGCGACTTTAGAGCCTCGTTCTCCCGTTCTCGCGACTATTGCACAATTAAATGGCGGACCTGTCTACGGTTCTCACAGGAAACGCTGTATTTGGGGATGCTAGAAATCCATCCAAAGAAAATGTAAGCCATGAACAGCATTAATTTATCAAAGCTGTATGTTGAATGCATCAATAGGTCGTGAAAGCTCCTACATTAAAAAAATGGAAATGGAGGTCGACGCATCTACACGTCGAAGCGTCACATTGTGTGCAAAGCTAGTGTTGTCTGATACCACGAATGTAACATTTGGTAAATACATTACAGAACTAAGGGAAGCAACCCTTCCATAACTGTCCTTTAATAAGAGTTACCTCCCCCGGTCATCGCGGCACTTCCTGTAATCAAGATGGCTGAATAAACAGCGTGTTGTACCAGAAAACTATCTTGGGTCATCACTACATCTGTGACACACCCAAGAACATTACTATCAGCTCAATTTGCACGCCACGGCATCCCAGAAGTCCTCATCAGTGACAACGGACCACAGTTTGCCTCAAAGGATTTCTCAGACTTTGCTGCAGACTGGGATTTTAAACACATCACTTCCAGCCCTGGCTACCCACAATCTAATGGACTTGCAGAGAAGGCTGTACAGATTGCAAAACGCATCTTGTCCAAAGCTAAGGCTGATGGAAGCAACCCCCTCCTTGCCCTGCTAGAATACAGATCTACTCCAGTTGACAGTCTTGCTTCCCCAGCTCAACTTCTCATGGGTCGACAACTCCGATCCATCCTGCCAACTTCAACAAAACAACTGCAACCCAAGACCATCAACCCCTCAGAAGTAACTTCAAGACGAGCTCACCTGCAAGCCAAGCAGAAGAAAAACTACGACCGAACAGCTCATCAGTTGCCACCTATGAAGACAGGTGACAAGGTATACCTACAGTTGTCCAAGGGAGACAATTGGACACCTGCCCAGATTGTGAAGCCATACAGCACCCCAAGATCTTATGTTGTTGAGACAAGTGATGGTCATACCTTCCGCCGCAACCGTCGCTGTCTCAGACCAGAGACAACACCTCGCTCAGAAGATCCCCATGAGCAACCCTTCCGCCGCAACCGTCGCTGTCTCAGACCAGAGACAATACCTCGCTCAGAAGATCTCCACGAGCAACCCTCAACAACACCTGAACGGGATAAGAACTGCAACCACCCATCATCAGGAACCTTCTGCACAAGATCCGGACGCCCTGTGAAAGAACCTAAGAGACTGGACTTGTAAAAGACTAAGTAATTGTTTCATCACTCCAAATCAGTATCAAGTAACTCCATTGTTCAGAGACAGTAAATTGATCATGCTAATATGAGTAGAGCTTAATTTTTTCAAAACAAGAGAGATGTAACATTTGGTAAATACATTACAGAACTAAGGGAAGCAACCCTTCCATAACTGTCCTTTAATAAGAGTTACCTCCCCCGGTCATCGCGGCACTTCCTGTAATCAAGATGGCTGAATAAACAGCGTGTTGTACCAGAAAACTATCTTGGGTCATCACTACATCTGTGACACACCCAAGAACATTACAACGAATAGGCCTACGATACATTTAAATTGCATCTGTGTTATGAAAATACTGTTCAGATTATATTGATTAATTAATTGAGGCCCAACCAGCTGCAACAATTCCTTAAAATGTTCATGGCTCATTCGAAGGAAAGTTCTTGTTGCCTTGAGATCCTCGTTGAGGAGCTCTTGTAGCCGACACGAGTAGGCACCATGCCTTGGTCGTTTTGTCAACCATTCACGAGCCCAACACGATCTTTTTCTCTTTTTACTTTGCTCAGCAATTATGAGTATTGCAGCAGCAGCTGCAACATCATCATTAGATGACGAAGTACTGTCGCCATCGACACTCTAAGTTTCAGTCATGCTAGGGCAGGCCTTCGGGGGAGAGATGCAGAGCGTCTTGAGTGCAACCACGGGAAATAATACGCTTCCATAAATACAACGTGGCGAGAGGTGAAAGGTCACAGTGGAAGCGTGTGCGAGCTCAGTCTCCAGCATTGCCTGCCACCTGGCAAGCAACCGGCCGCAAGCAACGTGGCAAGAGACTTTGCTTGCCTCGTGTGTGAAGGCCTTTACCCCAACCCACAGAAGTTCCTTCTTACCTTTGGAGAGCATGATGGCCTGTAGCGTGGAAAATAGTAACCCGTGGAAAACAGTGACGGAAGTCATCGCAGAGTTATCTGCGAGGGACGTGCTTTATGCAATTTACCGCTCCTGCACCTGTTCTTCGCATGGAATATATTCCGACAAACGACGCATTAGTTGCTTTACGAGGTTTTGGTGCATTTGTGTAGTTTAACACATGATGTAGCGTTCAAAAAAGTTTTTCCCCGTGTAAAGCCGTCTCCCCTGCCGGAAATAATATGGGAGTCACCTCCCTGTAGTCTGTTTGTAGTCTGGTTTTATAAAACGCGACCGTTGACTGACTTGGCACGCCCGGGGAGTTATGCTAAGATCCGGCCGCGTAAATATATCTGCGTTTTGTGACAAACGTCTTGCTCGGCGGTACTGTACTCCATGCACCTTAACGGTGCGCGTGATTCGGGTGTAATCTTAAGCTAAACGACGTTCCGAATGTTTCCGACTTCGACCATAATCACATTTCAGCAGCGCCAATAAACGTCGTTTAGCTTAAGATTACACCCGAATCACGCGCACCGTTAAGGTGCATGGAGTACAGTACCGCCGAGCAAGACGTTTGTCACAAAACGCAGATACAATAATATTTACGCGGCCGGATCTTAGCATAACTCCCCGGGCGTGCCAAGTCAGTCAGGCGGAGTGGCGGGTGCCGTCTCTTTTTAGAGTTGAATTTTCAGAAAATCCCTCGCAGATAACTCTGCGATGACTTCCGTCACTGTTTTCCACGGGTTACTATTTTCCACGCTACATGGCCACACTGCTGACAGAGGCAACGCTACCATGTGTAGAGCGACAGGTCGATATAAATCGCTTTCTCATTGGGTCAACGAGCACGTCGTATACAGTGGATGGAGAGGGAAGTCGTGGAAGCGTGAGATAAAATGGAACTGACATCGCGTTGCAGGAAGTAGGAGCGACACTCAGTCAAGAGATGCTGCTTGGATATACCTATCCGCCGACTTGGCTGATTTATGCTCGACTCCGTGCGCCATCTGTCACCGCGTGCGCAACGCACGAAGCCCGTGCGTTATGGCTGGTGAATGTAATTCATGTACTTGACCTATGACCTCTTGGAACTTGACAAGGATAGTATGTAAGCAGGTCAGATAAAGAATAATATCGTATCAAAAAAGAGACTGATTGGTGACGAGGATTCAAAAGCGATACTCCTCCAAAAACAGGCCACACTAGTGGACTCGTCAGAAGAGAGGGGTGTGGGAAAGTATGTAAAGCTGGTGGGCTATGCAAGCTGACGGGCCACATTATTTAATTGCCTGAAATAAACGAATAGATTAGTATTTTTGTTGGGATTTACATTTATTGAATTATTTACACCAATCAGATGCTGTGGCCCGTCAGCTTGCGTGGCCCGCCAGCTTCGCTGTCTCCCCTCTCCTCGGACGAGTCCAATAATGTGGCCCATTATTGGAAATCTTTCCGATCTATGTAATCTTATTACATGAACCCCCTGTGGGTAAGAATAGACCCACCGCGTCTTCCCATACCTGTGATTCATAAAAAGCGAATAACTTGGGAAATTGTGACTTGATTCTCAGTTACACAAACCAGCTCTAGTGCTGTGCGTGATCACTGGCCTTACCTAGCTTGCAAAGGCTGATAGGTCGTAAAATTCCATTCGTTCATTCATTCATTCATTCATTCATTCATTCATTCATTCATTTACATGAATCAAAGACCAACATTTCTATGGGTTTTCAATAACCGCTTTATTTTCAAATGGCAGCAGTATGCCTAAAAAGGATACAGTTTTCAAGATGCACAACTGCAAAGATGCACAGTGGTTTAATGTTTATGGCATGAATTTTATAAAAATAAAGCGACTCCATTTGTTGTTGTTGTTGACAAAATTATGAGGTAGCGAACAACGATTCTGGACTGAGAAAATTTAACGAAGCACAGCTAAATCCACATTCTTATTTGTACCGAGGTAATGGGAGCGGGGCGAGCGCGGGAGATACTTGACGATGGTGTACGGGTGGTGAGAATGTATTTTCATGATTCATTAAATTTTCTCAGTCCACAATGGTTGTAGGTTATAAATACGTGCTCGATCGCGCATATGAACATGCACAGGCGTTGTGTTTTAAACACAAAATAGTTTACTCGTGTTAGTTTGTACCTAAATTTGAATATAACATTTCTTTTACCTTGATGGGTGTTGTCGGCCAAAAGAAACAAGCAGTCAGTCTCTCCCTAATACAGCTCATTTCAAACACGGTCAAACGGCTACGTTGCCATTTCCCCAGCAGTATCGTCACGGCCTTTTGTGTAGTCACGCTTAATTCTAGGAAGTTGAGTTGCTGCTGTGAGCATTCGAAATCCCTTCCACTAATGGGCCACACTTATGGACTCGTCCGAGGGAAGGGGTGCGATGTTGGTCGTTTAATTCGCTGTGACTCCCACACAGAATGACAACCAAATTATTACGTGCTCGCTAGCTCACATACGCAATCTTGGACGGTTATTCCGCCCACAGAATGACAATAAAGTGTGAATACTTGACAAACTGGTGTTCACAATGTGCTTTCAGCTGAATTGGGTTACGATGAATATCATATTTGCAGCAGTCGTCAAGGCGATTCGACTCTGTTTCGAGCATAAACGCCTATGTAAAAACGCAGCCAATCAGGTGCCGTGGCCCGCTAGTGGATCGGGGTCCGCACCCTTTTCCTCGGACGAGTCCACTGGTGTGGCCCATTAGTGGAAGGGATTTCGAACATTCTTTGTATGCAGTTTGACCCATAACCACCAACTGAAATGAGCAAATTACTTAACCCTTTTACTGCGCCCCAGACGGCGTCTGTTATTCCTCATAAGTTAATCGCTGATGTTTCATCAAATGTCCTTAAAATATAAAGGGTTAACATATCAACAGTGAACATGGTATTAAGGAAGCTCTTGTAAAGACGATTTTTATTTATTTTTTGGCATGTCATAGACGTTGAACCAAAACATACAGTCCCACAGAGGGGCCGGTGTATCATAGATGTTCACCTTATACATGTACATTCCAACTCATTCCTGCACACACAGGGTTACAACACAGAGTAACGACACTGGGTAGCAGGCGACAGGAAATTGCAAGAGTATTAATAATCCAGTTTTCTCCCGTCCCATGGTTCCATCCCGTGAACGGGAGAAAACTGAGTTAATAATTTCTATAAAGGGTTCATATTCTCACACCAGCAGGGTAGGAATGACCAGAAGAACAACATCGTATTCATCAACAACAAACCAAATCCACGGATATAAAAGACTTTCAAACAACGTCAGAGAGAAATGGTCAAATCTCGCAACCACTCCACGACATTCAGTAGTAGGCTGGGTTGCTGCTGAACGAAAACAGTGTCATCTTCCACACAGTTTTGACAGCCGTCAGTATTGACAGTCTGGTCGATAAACTGTCTAGACGACGCCTTGTAGCGTTCCAAAGTATGAACCGTTCCAAAGTATGAACCGGAAATCGTCGCAGAGTTATCTGCCCGGCTCTCTCTTTATGCGATTTACCGCTCCTGCACCTGTTCTTCGCATGGAATATATCCCGACAAACGACGCATTAGTTGCTTTACGAGTTTTTGTGTTTTTGGTGCATTTGTGTCGTTTAACACATAATGTAGCGTTCAAAAAAGTTTTTTCCCGTGAAAAGCCGTCTCCCCTGCCGGAAATAATATGAGAGTCACCTCCCTGTAGTCTATTTGTAGTCTGGTTTTATAAAACGCGACCGTTGACTGACTTGGCACGCCCAGGGAGTTATGCTAAGATCCGGCCGCGTTAATAAATCTGCGTTTTGTGACAAACGTCTTGCTCGGCGGTACTGTACTCCATGCACCTTCACGGTGTGCGTGATTCGGGTGTAATCTTAAGCTAAACGACGTTCCGAATGTTTCCGACTTCGACCATTTCAGCAGCGCCAATAAACGTCGTTTAGCTTAAGATTACACCCGAATCACGCGCACCGTTAAGGTGCATGGAGTACAGTACCGCCGAGCAAGACGTTTGTCACAAAACGCAGATATATTTACGCGGCCGGATCTTAGCATAACTCTCTGGGTGTGCCAAGTCAGCCAGGCGGAGTGGCGGGTGCCGTCTCTTTTTAGAGTCGAATTATTAAGAGTACCGGGCAGATAACTCTGCGACGATTTCCGGTTCATACTTTGGAACGGTTCATACTTTGGAACGTTACACGCCTGTCGCATGTTGCAGTCAGCAAAACATCTCTCCAAGGGGAACCTCAACGGAAATTTGCAGCTTTGCAAGCGACCTCAAGCTGGTCAAGCGACAAGGGTCAAGGACCCACTTAAAGTATTTCTCCAATGGTCATACACGATGCAGTGACATCTTCATCCAAAGGGAGTGCCAAACAAACTAATCTAAAACTTCAACTTTTCGATCAACTTGACTAGAAACTTTGTAGGTGTATAAGGCGATATAGTAATCGGTTTGGTTTGTACTGTGCCATATGTTAATACCACATCATAAGTCGTATAAGTTCTGTTTGATTTGTTTTACACATTTACTGAGTATATCGGCAGAACCATAGTACGCATGAGTATCTTTAATGCACGAAGAATTATTAGGTAAAAAGAGAGCAAACATATCAATGAGCCTACAGCAAATCTGCTGATTTCTGCATATCTATGGGCAGTAGCTATATTACCTCAGGCTAGGCATAAACCTTGGTAGACACAGTTTTGAGGAAACCGAAGCAGCTGCAGGTTGGTACAACATCGCAAGTGTTCTGTATATTTCCAATTTGCCTGCCACATCACGTCAGAGTGAAGATGACACACTGCTTGATAAGACCAGAACTTTTCCAAACAGCTCTTATGCATGCACAACGTCATGTAGAATCACTCACGATGAAACACTCCATTCAAGTGGTCCACATCAACTGAAGATCGCCAAGGCCGTCACAAACCGTCTTCACTTCTTCATTCCATTCTCGAAGGCTATAATGTTTCACTGATGCTTACAACATGAGTGGAGACTGCATTATGGAATAGGAGGCTATGGACATGTCCTTCAAATCTACATCAGAGGCGAAGGGAACATAGCCCAGCCACTGATACACACCAGAGCAGAAGGAGTCTATCTGGGAGGAGTGGGCATGGTCAAGGACTTGCCTCCACTTGAAGGCGGTGTAAACAGAGTCGGCCCTCGTTGTGCAGAGACTGCAGCTGTCGTTGTGGCCGGCGCTGGTGATGTTGTAGACGTATTCGGCCACAGAGTTAGTGTAAGGGAACCCGAGGAACTGGTAGAGACGCTGGGCAAGCTCCAAGGGAGCCACTGCCAGACGCTCGTACTGCAGGATTGCCATGCGGCCTGGATATTGCGCGGCCAGGCGGTGCACGTCCGCGAGGTCGGAGGCCATCGTGTTGCACAGCTCTTTGGCCTTCCTTGTGTACATGCTCAGCAGCTGTCCCCACTCGAGCTTGGAGAAGTAGAGGTGGGCTCGGGACACCGTCACCCCTCGTGGATCCCTCACCAGATGCACCAGCTGCAGGAGAATAATGGACAGCTACAACCATCACAGATGCAGCAATCAAAACACGACAAATTACAGGCCAAACCGTGGAACTCCGTGTCGATTTCTCCACAAGCACCGGCTGCAGGAGAAGAATGGATAGTTGCTATCATCACAGAAGCAGACACCAAATAATCACACAAAGTGGAATCCTCTGTTTATAACGCAAGAAAAATGTGGAACTCCATGTGAATCTCTCAATACATGCACTAGCTGCAGGAGGAGATGAAACGGTTTCAACCATCATAGAAGCAACAATCAAAGCACGAGAAATGAAAGGTCTCTTTTGTGTTATAATGCAGCCAAATGTGAAAACTCCGCATGGATATCTCTCCAGACTACCAGCCTCAGAAAGAGAATTGACGGCTTCAATCATCAAAGAAGCAACAACAAAATGACGCTAAAAATGATAGATGCCTTTGTTTATAATGAAATAGGAAGTTAAAATATCCGAAGGGGTATCTCTCCAGAAGCATGAGGTGGAAAAGGAGAATGAACAGTTACAATTACCACAGAAGCAGAAGCCACAACACAAAGAGATGATGAGATCCTCCGTTTATAATGCAGGGATAACGAGAACGTGAAACCCCTTGTGGTTCCATCAGCAGATGCACCAACTGCAGGCAAAGAATGGACAGATTCAACCATCACATAAGCAGCAAACACAGCAATAAAATGTATAGAAACCCTTTATTTGTAAAACAGGAGAGGTGTGGAAATCCATGCTGATCCTTCGCTACATCAGCTGCAGGAGAAAACTGGACTGCTGCAATCATCACAGAAACAGCAATCAAAGCATGAATAACTAAAGGCATCTTTTGTTTATAACATAGCCAAAATGTGGAGCTGTACGTGGAATCTCTTCAGATGCACCAACTGCAGAGACATTTGCAATCACCACAGGAGAAGAAGCCAAAACATGCGCACACAAATGAAATCTTTGTTCACAGTGCTGGGAAAATAAGGAACTCTTTGTGAATCTCTCACTACATGCACTAGCTGCAGGAGGAGAATGGACAGCTTCAACCATCACAGAATCAGCAACCACAGCAATGCTGATATAAATACATCCTAAATTTATAAAGCAGGGGGAAAGGTGGAACTCTCACGAGATCTACCAGCTTCAGGAAGAGAACAGACGACTTCAGTCTTCGCTATTGCAGCAACCATTACTCGAAAATTTCAGAAACTGAATGAAAGAGTAATTTTAAAAATGCTGGGAAACTGTGGAACATCATGCGGATCTCTCAACAGATGCACCAGTTGCCAAAAGAAGACAGACTATAACCATCACTGTGCAACAACTTAGGGACTGAAGAAGTGGAAGAAACAAAAATCATCGGATCCTCTGTCTATACAGCAGCAAAAATGTAAAACTCTTCAAAGATCCATCGCCATGTGCAGCAGCTACTGAAGAAAATAGATAGCTACAACTATTACGGCAGTTGCAAAAGCCCTGCAAGCAAAACACGAACAGTTCAAAGGGTCGTTTGCTTTCAGCGCAGCACAGATTCGTTTACCAAATGCACCTAAAGAAAAGGGACACTTCTACATTTAAGTACACGAAAACTGAGAGACCTACTTTAAGGTCGGGATGTTTGTTCATGAGCGCCTGGGTGTCGATCACGGAGAGACGAATTGTCTTGATCAGACGAACAGGAGAGGCTTCGCAGCGTTCTTTGAAGGGCTGTAGACACGTCTTCTCCCAATGGCGTCCCGAAGTTGACCACAGGCAGCGGTAGTAGGGGAGTGTGGACTGGGACTTGTCCATGTGGTACTGTTGCAAGGTCAGGATGTCTATGTCTTGCAGGGAGCAGGTAAGGACCTTGTCCAGAAGCTCTTTTTCTGTTCCTGGGGCCACAAAACTGAAGATAAAATGAACATTGAAACCAGGGGGTTTACTTTCTGTTCCTGGGGTTACAAACCTGAAGGAAAAGGACACTGAACCAGGGGGCTCGTCCTCTGTCACTGGGGTTATAAACCTGAAGAAAAAAGACATAGAACCACGGGGTTTACTTTCTGTTCCTTGGGTATCAAACCCTTTAGATAAAAAGGACATTGAAACCAGAGAGTTGAATTTCTGTTCCTTGGGTTACAAACTGTTTAGATAAAAAGGACATGCCGCTACAGTGCTGGGAGATTCCCACGCCACGCCGCCCTCCACGACGTCATCAAACGGTCGCTCGACTCTGCAGGCCTGTATTCCGTTTTGGAACAGGTTGGCCTCGACAGAGGAGACGGGCGGCGCCCCGACGGCGTGACTGTATTCCCATTCAAGAACGGCAAGTCACTTGTTTGGGACGCCACCTGCTCTGACTCTTTTGCGCCGTCTTCAATGACAAACTCCGCCATCGACCCAGGCCACGCCTGCCGGTCTGCCGAAGGGACGAAAAGGAGGAAATACGCCTCTATCACGGAGCGGTACCACTTCGTCCCGTTTGCTGTCGAAACGACTGGAGTTGTCGGACCGGCAGCAACGGAACTTATTCGAGAGATCGGCCAGCGAGTTGCACTGTCGACAGATGACCCACGCCAGACACAATTCCTGTTTCAAAGAATCTCGCTGGCAATCGCGAGGGGCAATGCGTTCACGATCACGTCGTCGGCCAAGTGTGAGGCTACCCGTGACCCAAAGCCAAGGGGTTTCCCTTGTCTCTGACCCTGGCGGTTGTGTGTCCCATGGGTTTGCCATCCGTGGTGTGGTCATGCTCCTCCCTCTCAAGTTGGGGTTGCAGGAAAATAGATGTAGATGTAGATAACAAAGTAGATGAAATTTAAAAAAATATTCTTTTGGTAGAATACGATAGAATCGCAGTTTTAATTGCACTTCGTAATTAATGTAGCGGATCCATGCTTTGTTAGAGAGGTTTTACATGAAGCTATAAATATTAGGTTTTATAATCGTGTTGTGAGTGTTATTTATTGTAGAACGTGTACAACACGTTTGCAAGGAGTTGGGCTCATTGTTCGGAGTTCATATTAGCCGCTTTGATGGTGTGGCGGAAGAAAAGGACATTGATGCCAGGAAGTTTACTTTCTGTTTCTGTAGTTACACACCTGAAGACAAGGGAGTGTCGAATCAGGGGGTGTGTGTTCCTGCTTACAGTTTGAATAAGAAGCCGATGTTGATTGTTTATCGTTCTGTTGGAAACAGCTGTCAAATCGTCAAGTAGATTTTTCACAGTTGAGCCACTTAATCTAAACTCATACTCAGGGTTATGTCTTGCAGTCAATGATTCCGTCCTTTAAAAACACACACAGACAGATACCATCGATCTGCAATACCAACTGCCATAATTATTTTAAACACCAAATATTTATAGAACTGTGATATAAGCTGAACCTCGGGCCGTGCAATCACTTACCGTTGTTCTTGTTATATAACCCTTTGTTTGTGATCTTTTAACTCGAATTGCGAAGTGTCGGTTGTACGAAGCCATTTACCTAATGCCAGTGAAATGTAACTTTAGTATCCATGTTTTGGATGAATAAAGTACATGTATATGTTCTGTTTTGTTCTGTTATGTTATGTTTGTTATGTCATGTTGAACACAAAGCGGAAATCCTGCAGTGGGATAGGCAGAAAACTTTCAGGACCTCAGGAGAAGACCGAATCTACGACTTTTTGCTTCACTTCCACACACTCTGACCACTGCGTAACTAAGAAAGGGCGTCACAATTTCTTCGTTGCCAATGTACAGACCTCACTAACATGTTTTGCCTACAAGTGAGCCCGACGAGCATCTGCTAGTCTATCCTAGTAGGCACAGGTTTCTCCGTCATCGCTCGATCTCTCTCTCCTGCACACGTATGAGGAATTCAAAAAATGTCCCCGTATAGGGCTACAAGTGGAGCCGAAACCTACAGCAAGAAGATAAAGGAACTTCACGCCCTATCTCCTTTGTAGGCTCTGTAAGGGCAGTTAGAGGTGTTCACACGACTTTTTGTTTATTAGCTAGCCGGGCACACGAAATGTACTAGCCCGCAAGATGTTTTACTGACCCGTCTGAATCATAGTACAATTTATCCTGAAACAAACTATTTTGTTCCTCGAGTTCATATTCTTTGTCCCTCTTTCTCTTTTCTTGGTCGCTTTGTTTCCGATTCTTTCTTTCTGGCGGTGGTTCACTTGCATTACGTATCCCAAACTCAACAATCGAAGACAGAATTCGTTTTCATTGCAAACCAAATGTGTACACGACAGGAAGTTTCGCGGTGCGTAATTGCATAAGGAGAAAGATGGTGAACTTGGCAGCAGACAACATGAGTGTTGTAATCAAGTCATATAAAAGAATGTGGTTGCCGGGGTCGGACTGAAACTAGTGGAAGGTTAATCTTGACATTGAGTCCGACTAATTGCATTCTTTCTTCATTCAAGTCAGGTAGTCAAGGAAATAAATACGACAGGTCGCCTGGGGTGAGCGAGCGAGCGGGTGAGCGGATTTGAACATCTCTGGGCACTGATCGTGAAAATCATTAGAGCTATTTAGCGTAGGAGCAAGTCGTCACGATTTCCATCCCTACTCGTCTTTCATGAATCGCGCAGGGAGTCGCGGTGGATCTGTTTTGACCCCCAACCCACAGGGGGTCCCGTGCAGGAGAGTGTAAAGGTTTCGGGACCTCAGGCACAGTAGTGAAGGAGATGGCCGTTAATGATGAAAAGTTTCTCCTTGTGAGTTGGGCTATGGGCTTCCTGAGAAGTACGGATCACATGCGATCTGCGTTAGTGACTGGATCCACATACATACGAGTCCTGCACTCTACTCGGGTCATAAGGATCTGATGTAGTCCCGAAGCTCCACGGTACCTGATTTGGCTACCCGCGGCCACTCCTGACCGAGTACTACATACATGTACAGCCCTTGAAGCTGGACACCCTCCTCCAGCTATCAGGAAACTGTGGTCATGGAGCTTTCTGGGCCTGCTCCAGTAGGTCACCTCGGGCGGTCCCAAGCAGCGCAAAATGTCACCAGGGAGTGTCCACTACGTACATATAATGGTTGTTGAATAAATTTATTGCTTTCATAAACAAAAACACTAACTTGTTTCCTAGCGAGCGTTTTCTTGAAATTGTAACCAGCAGTAATCATATGGGCACTGCGGCCTTTGACACACAGGAAAAACATCTTTCTCAAACACACACACACACACAAACAGACACACACACAGACACAGACTGACAGAGACACATTCACATACACACACACACACACACACACTGTTACAAGACATGGCTCTGATTATTATTAATCGAGAGAGTGTCTAGGGGAGAGGCACTGCTATCTTGTAACATTCACTCATCTTTCTCGCTGTCAAGAATGGACAGGACAACAGAGAAGATGAGGGCAGACATCAAATACCAAATGACTTTAATACTGCTTAAAAAGATAGGCAATGGTTATTAAGAACGTGCATGAGTAATACTTATTAAATCCTAATTTTAGCCATCCAGCCTGTACTATAAAGGTAGAACTTATCTGGAAGGAGAATGCACCGTGAGTCTGCTTGAAAGAATGCTGAAGGGGTCAGAGCCGTTGACCCAGGTGGTCGTTCTTGAAAGGGGGATGTTATTGGGCACTGGGGAGGTGACGACTGACACAGGGGTGGGTCCTGGTAGAAGTGAGGGTTGGAACGCATCATGTATGTATGTATGTATGTATGTATTTTGGCTCTTATATAGCGCCAATCTCACACCAATGGCATGCTCAAGGCGCTCAACACATTCACTCTTTGAATAAAAGTTTTCAGCTGTGACTTGAAAGTCTGTATTGAAGGAAATTTCCTCAGTCTGTCTGGGATATTGTTCCAGAGTTTTGGTCCAGCATACGAGAATGCTCTTTCCCCAGATCTCTTGGTGTTGTAGCGTGGCACATGGAGTAATGACTGCGCCAAAGATCTGAGATCCCTCACAGGCTTATAAGTCTTGAGGAGCTCAACCAGATACAGCGGGGCCAAACCATTGACGCACTTGAACACATGACACAGTGTTTTGAACACAATACGTTGGTGGACAGGCAGCCAGTGTAGCTCTCGAAGGATGGGTGTTATGTGAGAACGACTAGGTGGACGTTTCACTATACGTGCTGCGGTGTTCTGCACATGTTGAAGTCTTTGGAGATATTCTTGGGTTTCACATAGCAGAAGGCTATTGCAGTAATCAAGATTAGACATCACCAACGTTAATACAAGAGTTGTGGCCGATTTTTTAGTCAGGCATTGTCTGATACTTGAGATACGTCGGATACGTCGTCTCCCCTCGTGTCCTTCTTGGTGGGGGTCTGGCAGAGGGTAGGGAACGGCCATCTGCGCTTGTGGCTGTTTAGCGAAGCCCACTTTTTCCCCCCAGAGAGCTGGTGCTGGGGTCATCAAGAGAGGCCAGCACGACTTGGAGCTGGAGTCGATGAGAGGTAGAGGGCAGATGTCACCCGTTCTTCCTCCCATATGGGCCTGGCCTTGCCATGATGATTCCACTCCACGCCGGGAGCAGGAGAGCAGAGAATGCCAGCCTCGAGTGAGCAGACAGCACCCTTTTAAATTCTCTCCCCCACGTCTCCATTCAAAGTCTCAGGAATTCACTCCCTCTAAACCAATTGGCTCTCTCTTCTCTTACTGCCTTTTACGCCGGGTGGCGTGTAGGGCAGCAACAAAGGTTCTCCACTGTTGTCGGTCGCTTGCAAGCCTTTCCAGGGTCGCCCAGGAGTGGTTGTCTTTTATCTCCCCTTCCACTGTGCGTCTCCAAGTCTGCCTGGGTCTCCCGCGCTTTCTCTTTCCTTCTGGGGTCCATTGGAGTGCCACTTTCGGAATGGAATCGTTGTCCATCCTCAATACATGGCCAATCCCATCTCCATTTTCTCTTGGTTATGAGTGTTTCCATGTCTTCTATGTTGCATCGCTGGAGAAGGTCGTTGTTGGAGATTGTTCTGGGCCAGAAGATTCGCAAGATCTTTCTGAGGCAGGTGGTGTGGAATGTCGACAGTTTTGCAGCATCCGACCTCGTCATGCGCCAGCATTCCGACCCATACATGAGGGTAGACAGCGCACAGCTTCTGTATAGTTTCAGCTTTGTGCGGGTGCTGTACTGAGCCGATTTCCAGATGTTGTTCATGGTGCGCATGGCATTTCTGGCTTTGTTCAGTCTGCTTTTGATGTCCTCCTCAGCGCCTCCGTCTTTTCGGATGATACTGCCCAGATAGGTGAATTGGTCTGTTTGTGGTAAGTCGGCGCCGTGGGCCTTCACTGGGGTGGGTCTTTCGGCGTTGAGTAGCATAGTCTCTGTTTTCTTTTGGCTGACACTTAGTCCAATTTGGCTTCCAAACATACACAATCGATCGGTCTTCTCTTGAATGTGTTTATGTGTATGTGATAGCAGTGCCAGGTCGTCTGCAAAATCCAGGTCGTCTAGGGAAGTGAAGAGAGTCCATCGTATGCCTCTCTGGGCATCTTTCGTGGTGTTCCTCATCACCCAGTCGATGGCAAGGTTGAACAGAATCGATGACATTACACAACCCTGTCTGACCCCTGTTTTCACGTGGAAGCTGATGCTGTTGTCTCCGACTGTGCAGGAATAGTTCTGGTAAAAACTTCTCACCATCTGGACCAGCTTCGGGGGTATTCCATAGTGCCTGAGAATCTTCCAAAGGCTGGCCCTGTGCACGCTGTCAAACGCTTTCTGAAAAACCACAATTGGGTAATGGGGAATTGGCGCGTGCTTGCCCAGCACATTTTCCCCGCTCTAACTTTAAAAGTTGGCCAATCACGTTGAATGTCTATACGTTGAATTTATAAATGGCACGAGGCTTCACCACAGCAAACTACTTTCAAAGCATGGCTGGTTTTCTAATACTACATTTATTTGAGGCCTGGCTGGCTTCTACATTCCTAAGTGTCCATTATTTAACACATGAATAAACATGCAATTCATAACAGTAGTAGTATGATACTTCATCATCTGACAACTCCTACAGAAAACAGGGAGAAAGGATGATTATAATGTACACACCAGTAAATCCGTCACATTGATTCCACTTGTGTACAGTGCTTAATAATGTTGAAGGGACGTACCGTCTCTCTCTCTCTCTCTCTCTCTCTCTCTCTCTCTCTCTCTCACACACACACACACACACACACACACACACACACACACACACACACACACACACTCACACACACACACTCACACACACACACACACACACACACACACACACACACACACACACACACACACACACACACACAGAGTTTCCTTTTTTCCTTCTGTAAGTCTCCTCCACCTACGCCAGAAAGTTGCATAACAACTTTTCTTCTGTCCCTGAGGCGTCGGAACGTGACAGTGATCTATATTAACATTCTAGAAAGAGCAGGAATGAGACTGCACTGAAGAAGAAACATCAACCCACCTTATGGGCTTTTCCAGAAACAGCTGGGGCATGTAGAGTTTCTTCATGTTGTTGATGGTCATGAGGGGCTCGAATACGTAAAAAACGCCCGGATGTTGCTGGATGACGTCAGCAGTCAGGGAGGAACCACTGCGCATGTAGGAGAGCACGATGACCTTGACTGAAGGCTGTGAACCTGGATTAGGTAACTCTTGATAGCCACCTGAAGATAGATGGCAACACAACGAATGGGTTAGTGGAGGTGGCAAATGTTGCGGTATTGGTTTTATATAGCGACTGACAACCCATATCTGGGTGTCAGAGCGGTGTACACTTTAAAGGTAAAGGTAAAGGTGCTCTTTTTTCTATTGCGACTATCCACCGATTCATGAGTGCTCAAACCGCACACATATATCCACTGGTCACTCCAACACCATCTCAACTCCCATGGGGAGCATGCAAACAAGCAGCGAATGAATGCGCCAAAGCGCTTTCAAACTTTTCCATCTCGGCCCTCACAGGTACCCGTTTGACTCCCGGGTGGGGAGAAGCAATGCGAATAAAGCACCTTGCTCAAGGATGCAACTCTGTGATTCGCACAGCATTGAACACCGCATCCTCAAGCCACAAGTGAATGGCAGCTCAAGCGCGCTGACCACTTGGCCACAGAGCTCAAGAAGAAGAAAAAGACGAAGAAGAAGAAGAAGAAGAAGAAGAAGAAGAAGAAGAAGAAGAAGAAGAAGAAGAAGAAGAAGAAGAAGGAGAAGGAGAAGGAGAAGGAGAAGGAGAAGGAGAAGGAGAAGAAGAAGAAGAAGAAGGAGAAGGAGAAGAAGAAGAAAAAGAAGAAGAGGCGGAGGAGGAGAAGGAGGAAGAATAACAAGAAGGAAAGGAAGAAGGAGGAGGAGGAGGAGGAGGAGGAGGAGGAGGAGGAGGAGGAGGAGGAGGAGGAGGAGGAGGAGGAGGAGGAGGAGGAGGAGG
>JAWQFJ010016311.1:0-2500 GCA_034096865.1 Theodoxus fluviatilis | reverse complement strand
TTATTGTTGCTGTGCTGACACACGTGCTTCTACACACACTACACGAGCTTGTATATCGACAAGCACAGTTTATTCTTCCTGGATGGCTGAAGCCGGATAGTTTTTCGGTGGACGACGCGTACTGCTTAAAAGTGGGCAATCCTTCCTGGGTATCACGGTATACACAGATAAAGGGCATCGACGCTGACGTTTATAGACAACGCATAGGCATTTTCTACGCGCGCGCTCACGCATGCCAAGTCAAAAAGCCAAAAACAAGCAGAATGGACGATACTGAGAGGAGGAAGCCTGCAAGAGTGTCTTGGCAAGAGCAGCACAACAGGAATCTCTACGTCTGACGCTGAGTAGAGCTAAATTTGGTGTGGTGGGAGTGACCCTCTACTTGTTATGTGATGTGCACTATGAAACCTCGATCTCCTTCTAGAAACCTACACGATCTTTCGTTTCCATTGAAGCTTGCCAATGACATACATGCCAACCCGGGGCCTATGTTTAGTACTATAGATGAAATGGCACCATGTGCTAACAGCTATTCCATCCAAATCCCGCAAGAAACACAGATGGGATAGGATCAGGAAGAATGTCCATGAACCACAAAGTAGGCCTATTCTTAGGATACGATAACGTAGAACATTCAGTTACTGGGCGATTAGATATCGTCTGTGACAATGTAATATCCCTACAACATCGTGTGTGATAGATGAGAGATCGAAATGTGCAGCTTCACTTTGCACTACAAGAAAATGAAAGGCGGTGGCAGCAGTACTGTGACAACTCAAAAAGACAACTTGTAGCAATACAAGCTGAGCACGATGCAATGCAAAGAGAGTTTGAATACTTGCATAGCGCGGGTACTGATGGACCAGGGTCACATGATAGGCCTAATATGGCGGGCAATATTGGTCGGGTCACACATAGGAAGAATGGCGCCAGAGTTTCGAGGTACTCAGGTCCGCAATATACGCAACAAGCAAACTCTGTGAGCAGTAGGACTAGGGGAAGAGAATTAACGAATACATTTCCTGATGCTCACGGAACTCTGAGACAACAAGGAGACTCCAGGCTCCAGTGGGAGCACAACAGACTTCAGAGGAGAGCAAGGGGTGACAGGAACTACAGAGAAAGAGACAGCAGCGCCAAAGACACAGATCGAGGGATGACAGGAATCTTGTTGCAATCACGCTGACAGAAAACATTTCCTCCCCTGATATATCTGAAGGTATGACAAGTGGTCGTAGTGCAGAGAGAGTAGGAGTTGAAAACTGTGAGCTTTTGCGTGGACTTTAAACGGAGAAGAGACTGCATTCAGCCATCATAGAGTTCCTGATCCGGTGTTGCCCCGGCAACAGAGTCAACAATGCAGCCGGCATCTGATTACTCCTCCCCGCCAATGACAACCCACCGTCGCCCGTGAACCACGATTCAATAATCACGCAGCGAACGGGGTGCGCCAAACTCAGCACCTCCGGACGACCAACGCCGGGGGCACAAAGAAGACAAGAAAACGGCGGACCAAGTCCCAAAGCTCCATGCTTGATTGGATAAGACAGGACATAGTTTTCACAACAACCGCCTTCAAGGAGATGGAAGCCGTGGATGTTTGTGCGGAAGCAGCTAGTGACGGTTCAGGCAGGACGCAGAGGTCAGTCAGTGCGTGGCTTGACAGACTGAGGCACCATGTGCAGGCACATGAAACTGCTGTACCGGAGGTGCAGCCGGAGTCTACCAGACGATGCAACCGACGACCCACCAAACCACGCCATAATTTGTCAGAACAACATGGAGGTCTTAACGCCTTTTCTTCTTTTAATTGTTGTCGTTCAGAACCAGTCCACCGGAATTAACTATTGCTTGTTGGAGCATTCAGGGAATGAGCTCAAGACTTGTTGAACCCGGTTTCTTGGATTGTATCTTTTTTTTTTCTTACACGTGTTGCCTTTAAGAAGCGTTTACATCAGCAAATTTAGCTTTTAGTTCTCTTTCTGATGAAAATGTAATATGCCATGCTCCAAATATCAAATTCTCTCATTTTGGTCGCAGATTGGGTGGAGCTGTACTGTTACTATAAAAAAAGCCCTCGCCCATCGAGTATCTGAAATGAAATGTACTCATGACAGCGTGCTGAAACTTGATATACGGAGTTACTTTACTGCAGATCTTATTATTATCTGCGCGTACATACCACCCATAGATTCCCCCTACTACACCAATAGAGACATGGAATGTAACATTCTGCTGTTAGAGGAGCTGCTCAGACTGCATGAAGAGTCCCCAGGGGCATCAATTATAATGTGTGGCAATTTTGATGCTCGGACTGGCAACTGAAAAATTCATGTTGATTGGATGATGACGATGTTGACGACATCGACAGTGAAGGTTTAGGCTTTGACGGTTGTCACTGCCCTATACATGCGGCCCACCGTAATTCACAGGACTACGGTAAAAAGGACCGTAATCAAATTTGTGTAACAGCCTCGGAAATATGACCTACCATTCCCAA
>JAWQFJ010016309.1:0-41820 GCA_034096865.1 Theodoxus fluviatilis | reverse complement strand
CACAATGTTACGAATGTAAACAATGACTGGTCGAGGGAGAGGAGCAAAGTGCTGCAATGCCCCTTCACGGGTGAGTCGAAGCTGTGTGTGAATTTGCCTTCGAATCCAGAGCCCATTAATTTCTTCAAACTGTTCATCGATGACTCTCGTAGAAGTGATGGTTGACCAGAGACCAATCTGTATGCTGAGAAGATCCGCACGACCAATCCATCGCTGCACTCTCGACTTCGCAGCTGAGCTGGAAACCTGTCACGTCACCAAAGATGAAATGTGCGTGTTCCTTGCAGTCATTTTGATCACTGAACTCGTCATCAAGTCAAGCATGTCCAAATATTACTCTACAAGCCCCTCTGTGTGACTCCTTGCTTTGAAGCATACCACAAGAGCACTGATTATGAGAGATTCTTACACCAGTCTGAAGCAACTGGTGGTCCCTCCCCCACCCCTTCTACCTCCACTGGTGGTGTCTCCCCCACCCCTTCCACCTCCACTGGTGGTGCCAATGAGACAATCAGATTTTTTAGAATGAGAATGGTTCAGTCTTCCTTGATACTTACCCTTAGCATTCAAATATTCCTTCTGTAGTTGACTGGACTCTTTTTGATTCTCTCTGGAATATTTTTGCATGTAAGGTGACAAATTAGTGTATACATGATTTTATACTTGGCATTTAGAATGTTGCGCCCTCTCTTTCCTTGGAGCATTAGTAACATTTTAGCAACATATTTTGTCAGCATGTATTGCATAGCTGAACAGAAATAATATAAATAATAAATGTATCAGGAGGTGTCCGGAAATAACCCTTGTGGATTTTTTGTACAACACATGGTTTCCTAATGATGTATCATGATTTTGAGAACACAAAGTGCATGAGAAATAATTTGTTTTTCCTAATGTCATATCATGAGACCATCTTCAGACAATTTCTTTATAATTTTAGCACTGGAAATTCTTGTGTACAATTGAGCTTGGCCAATTAATGATGCCTCAAATTTCCTAATTTTGTCAGTTTGAAAAATTATGAATAAATATAGATTGAAAATAGAAAAACAGTGCTTGTTTTATGTTGTTGTTGGTTCATTTCTGAACATTTCACCAACACATTGTGTCTGTGTAAGTTGTACTGTTAAGGAGCTATGATAAAAAGAAGTAAGGTGGTGCGTTTTTTTCTTCCGAAGTCCTTGTTAATTTGCCACAGAAGGACAGTGATGGCTTTTTTATGACGCCACGGTAAGGGTTAACATGGTGTTCTGTGAAGGCCATCACTCAGGCTCGAATAACTTGAATCCTCCTTGATGTTTAGAATTTTTTTGTTCATCAGGTTCATCATCTGCATTGCTGCAGCAGGGCTCATACTGGTATGGTTTGGGTATTGGAGGACATTCTCCACCGTATTGTTCGTTTGAAATGCTGTCAGGGTCGCTACTCTAGCAACCCATGTCTAACGTGTTGTCACAAACGCTTGGCTCAGCCATGTTTTGGCTTGAGTCCATTAGTCGATGTGATGTCATAACACTTGCGCATGTGCACTGAATTGCTTAATGAGTTTTTTTCGGCCAGGTGAGAATGGGCTGTTTTACAACGCATTATCACGAAAACAAAACGTGATAATTTTACAAAGTTCACCAATGCATTAAGTTGTTTAATATTATTGTGTAAACAATAAAACTTTAGCACGCTCTCCTAGATCTTTAAGCCTATAGTTAAAATCATGTCAGAATAGACAAGTTGAGTATGCAATCAGTAGACCATAGTGTTTACTTGATTTGTGATGAGTCCTTTCAAAATTAGTCACTTCATTACCTTTGGTGATTTTTAGATTTTGTTTTATATCATAAAGTACATTAAATGCCCTTAAAAATGTACCACAATTATATGTACTGTGGTTGCTGACTTATGATGACAACTTGAATATATATTTACCAAAAAAGAGCGTATTAAGAAAATAGCTTTTCAAGTTTAATCTACATGTAGATGTAAATTTTGCATAGCAACCTTGTATTATTAATCAAGCTACATCAATGAAATGTGACACAGACCTAACATACATCCCTCATCTGCCAATGGAAAGGAGGTATGCCTTTAGATGAGAGCCCATGGTGTGTACCCATACCTAAGGTTTGACTGCTCTGTTGGAGAGTAAGACAGACTTGATGTGATGATGAGGTGGGGTGTTATGCAATCAGACAATGATTTTCCCACAGTGGTAATGCAGTACCCATCTAAAGATGTGACAAATAATCATTTAGTGGTAGGTTTGCAGTTTGAAACTCTCATAGTATATGTGACCCTCCACCACGGAATGAGTCGCTTTGTCCCCCTGGGCCATTTTCAGTTTTTTACTCTGTCTGAAAGTATTTAAAATGGCAATCACAATGGTGAAAACCGTTTGAAAATCGGACAATTATTCTCCGAGTTACAGGTATTTAAATATACTTACCCTCGGAAATGTGTTTCTGAGAAAAATTGAAATAAAAGTTTTGAAACTTCAGCACAACAGTTTCCTTAGCAACCATGCATGCATTTCTTTGTAATTTGGTCATTTTTGATTTCTGTAAAAATTTGTTTTATTTTCCCATTAGTTTTTTTGAAAGTTTTTTTTTGTGATTGTTTTTGGCACATGTCTGATGTATAATTGTTACAAATCTATAACATATATTAAAACTTTTGTTTATCTTGTAATTTATCAGTGTAACTACATGTTATTTATTTTTATTTTTCAGTTTTGATTAAGCATTTAAAAATTAAAAAAAGAAATTTTGTTTATGGTATTTTTATTAGTATAATTTGTTCTAACATTAGGGTTTTGTGTATCAGTAAAAGGGGTTGGGTAACAAACATCTTTATATGGAGTAAAAATGAATTTTATACGTTTTTCATTTTTTCCATATTCGAAGATAAATAATTTTTTATTTTTCTACAATGTCAATTTATGTTGACTGGATTTTTGCCTATGAAGGGGTGTTTTTTCATAGTTAATAAATGCTCTTTTTGTGATATTCTTATAAATTAGATTTTTATTTTTATTTTTTTTTATTATGGAAATTTCTAATGTAAATTTTTTCTATGTTGGCATTAAGTTTTTTGCACTTAGTGTGTCCCCAGATGTCTCATAAACATTTTCTAAGCTTTTGATGCATTTCTTTTTCCTTTGTTTTATTTTTAATGTTTCCTCAACCATTGACAGTCACACTGAAGACTTCTGAATAGTTAGTCATGATTTATTTATATGTATTAAGAAAAGAATTCCATCATTATTGTAAATGTAATGAAAACTGCAATTGTAATCTTTTAATAAATACACACATTGTGCACTGTTGCAACTGAACTATGATAAGCAATTCTTGCTTTATGTATGCAGTGATCATCATTATGTACCATTTCAAAATCTGTATTAAATAATCTACATTTAACAGATATTGGTTTGTTGTTTCTTAACTAAATATTCTGTTTGAATGTTGTTGCTAAACAATTCCAAAATACTCTATTACCTTTATTCTTCTCAATAATATTATTGTTCTTGAATTGTTCCAGAATGTGCAGTCAGTTTTCTGGAATTTCATCTTGAATTGTTCCAGAATTATCTGTCAGTATTCTAGAATATTCTGGAATAACATTCCAGAATATTCTGGAATACGTATGAAATCTTCTAAAAAATTATATTATGGTGTTCTGGAATAATTCCAGAATTATTCTAGAACTGTGTTTCCTTCTTCGTCTGTAAGTATTCAAGAACATTCATTACCATTCTAGAATATTCTAGAATATTCTAGAATTATTTTCTAGAATATTCTAGAAAATATTCTAGAATATTTCTAGAATATTTCCTTGAATTCTCATTTAAGCTTCTGTCATTATTCTAGAACCTTGGACTCTGGTTCCAGAAGTCACATTCTAGAATCTTCTGGAACATTTCTAGAATTGTTCTGGAACGATTCCAGACCGTTTCGCCGGGGGAAGAAGAAGAAGAAGAAGAAGAAGAAGAAGAAGAAGAAGAAGAAGAAGAAGAAGAAGAAGAAGAAGAAGAAGAAGAAGAAGAAGAAGAAGAAGAAAAAGAAGAAGAAGAAATATCCAAGTAGAAATTGTTGGTGGTAGTTGTCTATTTCTGTTGAGTTTTTTTTCTCTCCAAAAATGTATGTGGTAGATCAAGTTAGCCAAAGTTACCCCATAAAATGCATCATTAGACAATACAATTCACAATATTGTCACCTTTCATATTATTCTTGAAAATAAATACCTATCAAATGCCCTCATTCCGATACAAAAATGATTCAGATACCATGCCAGGTAAAATTAATAATGAAAAAATCCACAATCGACCCCAACAAGCTTGTAATTGATTTTACACTCCATAGTTATTGGATAATCACAACAAAAAGGTTTCTTGCACAGTATGTAGTACAGAACATTAATCGCAATGCACTATTAGTATTAAATATCTTTACAATTAGAACAATGTAAGAGGTAGAGAAACTTTTTAGCATACCCAGGTGAAGGTGCCCTTTGAAGTTGAGGAACCGACAATAACATCATGATTTTAAACAAGAAGGGCAAAGCCCATACGACTCACATGCTTGACCTTGATCTTTATATGACCTTGACCTTCAGGTGACCTTCAAGGCCAAGGTCAAACAACTAAACCTAGCAATGACATCATACACTAAGAACTGCTTTACACATTTTCCCTACCAAAATACCTTGGGTCAAGGTCATCCAAGGTCATGCAACACAAAGCGGTTAATTCAAGACATAGGAAGCACAATGGTGCTTATTGGCACTTTCTACCATGAGATATGGTCGCTTTTTGTGGTTCACTTTCCTATTTTGGTCACATTTCATAAGGGTCAAAGTGACCTTGACCTTGATGATATGTGACCAAATGTGTCTCATGATGAAAGTATAAAATGTGCCCCACATAATTATTAAGTTTGAAACAGTTATCTTCCATAGTTCAGGGTCAAGGTCACTTCAAAATATGTATACAATCCAACTTTGAAGAGCTCATGTGACCTTGACCTTGAACCAAGGTCAAGTCACTATGTATGTTTTTTGACGCCTTGATATCCTATACCATCATGCCAAATTGGGTATTGATAGACTTAATAGTCTCCGAGAAAAATCCAACGTTAAATTTTTTTACGGATTACAGGACGCTCGGACGCCCGCACAGACGCCCGCACGGACGACACGGGTGACCTAGTATGAAAGTATAACATGTGTACTACAATGTTATGAAGTTTGGAAGAGTTATCTTCCATAATTCAGGGTCAAGGTCACTTCAAAATATGCATACAATCCAACTTTAAAGAGCTCCTGTGACCTTGACCTTGAAGCAAGGTCAATCAAACTGGTATCAAAAGATAGGGATTACTTTTTCCTATACACCATATATAGATCAGGTATATAATCTCAAAAACTTCAGAGAAAATTGGGAAAATGTGAAAAATGGCTGTTTTTAGACAACATTTACGGCCCCTGTGACCATGACCTTGAAGCAAGGTCAAGTCACTATGTATGTTTTTTGACGCCTTGATATCCTACACCATCATGCCAAATTGGGTGTTGATAGACTTAATAGTCTCCGAGAAAAATCCAACGTTAAAGTTTTTTACGGACGACACCACGCCTGGACGGACGAAACGGGTGAGTACATACACTCACTTTTGCTTCGCATGTGAGTCAAAAATGTATAGGTGGTCTTTTGGCTACCAGTAAGTTGCTTTCGTTGAGGAAACATTCAGTAAAACCTCTCATACATTTGTCAGAAAATTTAATAGCTAAAACAAGAAGGGCAAAGCCCATACGACTCACATGATTGACCTTGACCTTTACTAGACCTTGAACTTTACATGACATTGACCTTCAGGTGATCTTCAAGGTCAAGGTCAAACAACTAAACCTACCAATGACATCATACACTAAGAAATGCTTTACACATTTTCCCTACCAAAATACATGTGACCTTGACCCAAGGTCAAGGTCATCCAAGGTCATGCAACACAAAGCTGTTAATTCAAGACATAGGAAGCACAATGGTGCTTATTGGCACTTTCTACCATGAGATATGGTCACCTTTAGTGGTTCACTACCCCATTTTGGTCACATTTCATAAGGGTCAAAGTGACCTTGACCTTGATGATATGTGACCAAATGTGTCTCGTGATGAAAGTATAACATGTGTACTACAATGTTATGAAGTTTGGAAGAGTTATCTTCCATAGTTCAGGGTCAAGGTCACTTCAAAATATGTATACAATCCAACTTTAAAGAGCTCCTGTGACCTTGACCTTGAAGCAAGGTCAAGTCACTATGTATGTTTTTGTACGCCTTGTCATTCTACACCATCATGCCAAAGTGGGTGTTGATAGACTTAATAGTCTCCGAGAAAAATCCAACGTTAAAGTTTTTTAAGGATTACAGGACGCCCGGACGCCCGGACAAACGGTGACCTTGATGATATGTGACCAAATGTGTCTCATGATGAAAGTATAACATGTGCCCCACATAATTATTAAGTTTGAAACAGTTATCTTCCATAGTTCAGGGTCAAGGTCACTTCAAAATATGTATACAATCCAACTTTGAAGAGCTCCTGTGACCTTGACCTTGAAGCAAGGTCAACCGAAATGGTATCAATAGATAGGGCTTGCTTTGACCTATATACCACTTGTAGCTAAGGTCGCCATTCTCAATAACGTGGGAGAAAATTGGGAAAATGTGAAAAATGACTCTTTTTGAGACCACATTTATGGCTCCTGTGACCTTGACCTTGAAGCAAGGTCAAGTCACTATGTATGTTTTTTGAGGCCTTGTCATCATACACCATCATGCCACATTTGGTGTTGATAGACTTAATAGTCTCCGAGAAAAATCCAACGTTTAAGTTTTTTACGGACGGACGGACGGACGGACGCCCGCCCGGACGGACGGACGGACGCCCGCCCGGACGGACGGACGGACGACACGGCTCAGTACATAGACTCACTTTTGCTTCGCATGTGAGTCAAAAAACAATGACAATAATGATGATGATGATGATGGATGATGGATGATGGATGATGGATGATGATGATGATGGTGGATGATGATGATGATGATGATGATGATGATGATGATGGATGATGATGATGACGATGACGATGACAATGATGATGATGATGATGATGATGATGATGATGATGATGATGATGATGATGATGATGATGATGATGATGATGATGATAAAAGCAGTGCCTAGGGCTAATGAAGATCTACAGGACTCATTTCGCGTAGTACCATGGGGAGAGCGCAGCAGCTAGGCAAGCATGGCACAACCATCACCAGGGTTGTGGCGAGACACTGTAGCATTCACGTCTCCCGCATAGAAGTCATACTTTTCCCACAGAATTATACCGTCAGTCATCAACTGTTTCTTAGAGGGGAGAACCATCAGGGAGAAGATAAGCACGCGCGCATGCGCACACAAGCGCATGCATGCACGCACATATGCATGCACTCTCGCGCACGCACATACATCACACATCACACACAAAAGAGGAGTACATCTTTCGCAGAACCGAGCACCACTGTTTCTACTCCGAGTCCAACACAATGCCACAAGCACATTCAGTGTATTGGAACGGGGCTATATGTTTCTTCACCTGGCAGAAAAACCCCACCCCCACTCCCCACCCACCCACCCCCGACACCCTCCCTCTCGCAGACAGTTGTATAGCACGTGCTACAAACGTAGCAAATGTTTGAAAACAATGAAAGAAATCGAAATTCTTTACAAAAGTCTCACACCAGCAGGTACAGGAAAACTTCAACACACCGAACAAACTCAGGTTTATCAAATTTCGGACAGAAACCATCAACACTCCACGACAATAGAATAAAACTGTTGAAAGGCCCTAAGGTAAGAGAAAAGGTGAGAGGAAAACGTTACCACAAAAGTAGAATCTTTGGTAAGGAACTGCTTCCAAAATCCCAGAGGAGCTCGTGTCAGCTCTCTGCACCGAGTTCCAACAGACTCACCTTGGCTCCAAAACAGCTTGATTCGGTCGACAGCAGCCGCAGCAGAGGTCGTTGCTTTGTGACCTAAGTTATGATAATCAGGCGGGTCAGGCCAGCGGGTGCTGAAGTTCAACACGGCTCTGTGTACTGTAGTGCTAAGATCACACTGCAGCAAGTCACCAGACCTACATTAGCAATGTTATCTGGTCCCATGATGTGATGCATGAGTGGACTTTTTAGGCTCTGGTCCCATGATGTGATGCATGAGTGGACTTTTTAGGCTCTGGTCCCATGATGTGATGCATGAGTGGACTTTTTAGGCTCTGGTCCCATGATGTGATGCATGAGTGGACTTTTTAGGCTCTGGTCCCATGATGTGATGCATGAGTGGACTTTTTAGGCTCTGGTCCCATGATGTGATGCATGAGTGGACTTTTTAGGCTCTGGTCCCATGATGTGATGCATGAGTGGACTTTTTAGGCTCTGGTCCCATGATGTGATGCATGAGTGGACTTTTTAGGCTCTGGTCCCATGATGTGATGCATGAGTGGACTTTTTAGCTCTGGTCACGTCTTGTGCGATATTTACTTCCCCGTGTAGTCAAGTTGAAGAAATCCTTGTTTACAATCAAATTACACCACATAAATTTTCATCTCTGAAATGTGAGTATCGTCCCTCCTTCGGTTTTCATGACAGAAGTTTGGTGAACACTGCATTGAAGAAACCACATTTCTCTCGTCCCAGGGATTGAACCGCGGCACTGCGCCTCTCACATAATCAAAGGCCAAAGCTTGCTCACCTAAATCCACCTCTCAAAAGACAGGGTTTCAACAGGCGAGTAGAGGTTGGGGAGATGACTATGCACTCATGCAGGAGGGGAGACAACTGGATATGGGGCTGCCAGGAGCTGGTGATCTACGTGTATATCGTAAACATGATGGAACGGGAGGGAGAAGTCTGGATTCTTTCTTGCTGTTCCCAAATCGGCGGCTACCGTATGTAGTTACTGTGTGTTGTAACCCTGTGTGTGCATGAATGAGAATGTATAAGGTGAACATCTAAGGTGCACCTTCCCCTCTGAGCGACTGTGAGTGTGTTGGTTCACTGTCTAAGACGCGCTAAACACACACACACACAACCCCCAAAGAAAAAAATCCTCATAAAAGTACCTTCCTCAACCTGCCATTTTGTTTACGATATAGAACACTGCAATGATTTCAGGTCATTTGAATCCCTTTGATGTACTATTCTTGGTAAAGCGCTGTGGTGGGTGCTCTACTTCTCATGTCAACAAAGTCTGTCAGTCAGCATATTACGAGCTAAGGAAAATTAGTATCATTCGTCATCTTTCTCAGCAGGCCACCAAAACGCTCATCACATCACTTGTTCTGTCTCGTCTCGACTATAGAAACTCTCTTCCCGCTGGCATCCCTGGCACTCTGCTTAAAAACTCCAGAAAGTTCAGAATTGTGCTGCTAGGCTAGTTTTTTTATGTCCCAAGCGTACCCATGTCTCATCACTCCTACATACACTTCACTGGTTCCCCATCTCTCAGAGGATAGATTATAAACTTGCTACTTTGTGCTTCAAGGCCATCGACAACACCGCACCACACGCTCTTACAGAAATTCTTGCAGTCTACACGCCCTCCAGATCTCTACGCTCAGCTGCTGACTCTAGAATGCTCAAGGTCCCCCGCCGTAACAAGAAAACTCAAGGACAGCGTGCCTTCTCCTATATCGGACCTGTAACCTGGAATAGTCTCCCTCTCTCAGTCCGTCATTCTGACACTCTGCCCCAGTTCAAAGGTGCTCTAAAGACCCACCTCTTCCGATCCGCCTTTCCCGCTGAGCTGCTTCGCCTTACTTGACCTGGCCGGCAAGTGCTGTGTATATTGTATAGTTTGTTCTATTTGTTCTATTGGATCTTAGTTTTAGTTTTTTGTTTATGTGTGTTGTGTCGGAGTGGGACCATGCAAACACCAGCGTTGCGCCCCCTGCTGCCAAGGGAGACATGGAGGGGCTCCGGCCCTGGGCAGGTTTTATTGCTGCAGGAAGGACTAAGGCTGTGGAGCCAAGTTAGGCCATAAGAAAAGCTAGTTGTGGTTACAGTTAAATGGCCAGGAAGAAATTGAGTCGGTAGGTCGGCCTGCACTTTTTCTTTTCTACTTCATTCCTAATAGAACAGGCCAGATTTAACATAAAACACCATTTCTCTTTGCTGAATAATTATATAAAAAACTTCAATAGTGGATTCTCCAAGTCTCATAAGGCAGGGAAGATGGGACAGAAGGAAACTCATCGATTACCATTGATTTCTTCACACACACAGACACCCCCCCCCCCCCCCCCCCCCACACACACACACACACACACACACACCTTTTCTTGTCTCTTTTTCATATTCGAAAAAAATTTGAGGGTCGGCAGAAACAAAATAGGGTCGGTCCAGTTAGTGAGTTACCGTCACCATAACTTTAAAAAATATTCTTTGGCCTTATCAATGCAGATCTATCAATGTTGGTGTAGCTGTTCCCTGGTGACAACGTTGAACCTCACTTAATCTGCGTGAAGACACCGTGCCGGGACGAAACTTCCAGCCGTATGACACAAGGCAATTCCTCACTGACCCTCTCCAGCGCGCATCATTATGGCAGCCGTCTTGTTTGGCAGCAGTGGAGCACGAGCAGTAGTAGTGCTCTGCGATTGGGAGATTGATGTTTTTGTTGTGTGGACAGCGTCAGTGGGGACCGTGTGAAATTGCCTCGTGAGACACGGCCTTTCCTCGTCCCCAACACTGCCCACTCTTTTGTGGACACCAGCAACAGCCAAGTAACAAAGTGGTGCTTACGATAACCCGACCGATCCGGTTTTAAAAAAACCAAACACAGTAAAAACGATCTGTGTGCTGTCCCATTTTCACTGCCCTTTGAGACTCAGAGAATGCAATACCTAAGTCATTAAAAAGTGTTTTCGGTTTGTCTCATGTTCAATCTGGCCTTTTCCAAAAAGTAAAGTCCGGGCCGACCTACTTCACCCTATTTCTTTTGGCCATGTGACCTGGGCCATGTGACCAGGGCCATGTAACCTGGCCATGTGACCTGGCCATGTAACCTGGCCACATTCAAACTTCTTCTCCACATGCACCATCTAAACAGTCAACACAACTCTAAGTAACGACAAACAAGGACAATAGGTCAAAATTTTATTTGTTCAAAGGCGACTGACATAAATGGTTTTCAGCATTATCACTGATTATTATCAACAAAGAAAATCACAACAGCATGCGACAGTAACAAAACCACATTGGTGAAGGCAACATTCTGCAGAGATATGCTTCATGCCATGTTCAGTCATTGCAGAACACAGGCACATCATCACAATAGTCACAACTAGCTGTTTATCACACTGCCTCTAAAACAAGATAATATGCGCAAGTGATCCGATCATTATGTGAAACACACACACAAACACACACACTCACACAACACACCTACAATCTCCACACACACACACACAACACACCTACAATCTCCACACACACACACACAACACACCTACAATCTCCACACACACACAACACACCTACAATCTCCACACACACACACACAACACACCTACAATCTCCACACACACTCACACAACACACCTACAATCTCCACACACACACACACACAACACACCTACAATCTCCACACACACACACACAACACACCTACAATCTCCACACACACACACACAACACACCTACAATCTCCACACACACACACACAACACACCTACAATCTCCACACACACACACACACTGCTAGTACAAGTAAATGTGGCTCCTCACCAGCCTACACATACATGTGCATCCTTTAGCACACCCCATGCATGTGCATCCTTAAGCACGCCAATGAGAGAACGTCTCTATTTCTTCCTCCTCAGTAAGAGAGGCAATGTGGGTGAAGCAGCTTGCCCAAGGTGGCAACTCCAGGATCTGTTGCTCGCTGCAAGCGACAGCAGGCAAGCACTCTGCCCACTGGACCAGAGCCCTGACTGGTGAGACACCACTGGACCAGAGCCCTGACTGGTGAGACACCACTGGACCAGAGCCCTGACTGGTGAGACACCACTGGACCAGAGCCCTGACTGGTGAGACACCACTGGACCAGAGCCCTGACTGGTGAGACACCACGTGCACGCTGATGGAAGTGCACTACTTAGTGACACTGCGCCACTTGGACAGTCTGCTAATCGAAAGGTCGCGGGTTCAATCCCCGCCTGTGGTCCAACATTTTTCCTGTCTGTCCCACGCAGGACTTCAGCTCTGTATGTCACACTGGTTTTGGGATTAGCTGCCCAGTGGCAAATCGCCTCTTGTACCCACATTCCAATTCGATCGACTCGTTCCAATCAAGGAATAAGCTTCACAAAGAACATCTCCAAATTTGGAGCTAACCACTCTTGACTCTTCTAGAGAAGCTAGAACAATAAAAAGGTGCGAATCAAACCATACAAATTTGTCTACACCATTTGATCTAAGATCCAACGACCATAACACCTGCAGCCGTTGATCTGTTCCCATATCGAAAACTACCGATCGAATGGCAAGGAAAAGACCTGTGTATTGGTACTCCATTAAGACTGGAGAAGCAACCAAAGACTAGTCAAAGATAGCCTTTGAGATAAGATCATAAACATGTAACTGTAGGGATCTCAACCGTATCTCTGACATTAACACCAACTCATTGGCATGGAGAAACCATGCGTACTCGTGTTACAATGGGACAGGAGAAGCAGGGTCTGTAGATCAACAACAAGTGAGTGTAGAGATCTCACAACCACAGATCTCTGATACATTGAGCATTAACACCAACTCAATGGCATGGAGAAACCATGCGTACTCGTGTTACAATGGGGCAGGAGAAGCAGGGTCTGTAGATCAACAACAAGTGATTGTAATGATCTCATAACCACAGATCTCTGATGGACTGTCTGCTCGCACAATCATGAGGACGACTTTTCAATATTTACAAGCGTTTCGTCTTAAAAGTTTTAAAGAAAAATTCACTACTCCAAATACATTTGGTTCGATATTTAACACTGAAGTAAAAGTTTGCCCCCACCCATAGAATGTCAGATTTAACTTTTTCAGACGTGTACCCTCAAACCGTAATTTTGTAATAACTTTGAAAATGACAAAGGGAAATGTAAAAACATTTCAGCTGTAGCCAAGTTATGCTACATACTAACTCCTAATGTCTGGAATACTCAAATGTGAGTGGACACAGTATCTTGCCGATTTTGCAGTGTTGGGGGAAATTTTTTTGAAAAGGCATCTGCTAACTAGAGTGTGAAGATTTGGGCTAGTGGAAGAAGTCTGTGGTAAACCAAAGGTTTTGGTGTGCAATGTCGACTCAAGAAATGAAATAGGGTAGCATGGGGTAAAACGCTCATGTGGGATGTGGGATCAAACGCCCACCCTCGAAATTTCTCAGATCACGTGACGCAGAGAGATGTATGATGCTTTGCTAGCTTCCTCTCATATGCAGACGCTGTGTCTACTGCAGAGAAGAATCCAGACCAAAAGTTAAGTTTTACAGTATTATTTGTTTTTTAATTTCCTCTTTGTTTTCAGTAATTTCACCGATTCCTACTATTCAGTAATATTATCTGCATCTCAAATGAAAGGAAGCTTTGTATTTGGCTGAAAGTAGAATGTCTCAGCTCCAGGCTAGTGCTGGTGGAACCACATTCTGGGTCCACTTCCGCCATATTCCACATATATAAACAATTGGTCAGCCTGGGGCAAGACACCCATCCCCTATTTGGCAAAGACGCCCATCCTCTATTTGGCAAAGACGCCCATCCCCTATTTGGCAAAGACGCCCATCCCCTATTTGGGGAAAGACGCCCATCCCCTATTTGGGGCAAGACGCCCATCCCCTATTTGGGGCAAGACGCCCATCCCCTATTTGGGGCAAGACGCCCATCCCCTATTTGGGGCAAGACGCCCATCCCCTATTTGGGGCAAGACGCCCATCCCCTATTTGGGGCAAGACGCCCATCCCCTATTTGGGGCAAGATGCCCATCCCCTATTTGGGGCAAGATGCCCAGGGTAGGCCTCTTGCCTTGTTGAAGAGCGCCTTCAATGCTGAAGCTGATCATTGGATGGTGACTAATCCAGGGCGGAGATCACGATCTAACATATGGCTGGTCTATCCGGTAAGGCGTTCCTGAGAACAGCTTTGCCTGAAAGAGCAGTCCATGGCTTCAAGACTTGTGGCATCTACAGATGGTGGTGACAAAATGGAAATTTTTGCCATGTCAAATCCAGGACATCCACACAGACTTCCCAGACCCATTCTTCCCACAGTGCGCCCATGACAACCTGGAACAGGCTCTGGCTGTCACGGAGTATGTATGATGTGATACAGGAATAGTAATATATCTTAATATAATGTGAATGCAGCAAAACTTCGGTTTATTCTGAAGTAATCCCATAAATAGGTGAAATACTCCAGGAGGACACTGATAGCTTCGTTTGCATCGGGCTACCTTGTCTTGCCAGCCATGCAGACACAGAGCACCACCTCACCATAGCAAACACAAAGAAGAAGCGATGGTCAAGACCACCATCATCCAAGTAACACAGATACATAACCCCACCTACTCCCACCCCTGCTGGACTGAGGCCAGCTACACCCCACACTCCCACCCCTACTGCACTGAGGCCTGCTACACCCCACACTCCCACCCCTGCTGGACTGAGGCCAGCTACACCACCCACTCCCACCCCCAATGCACTGAGGCCTGCTACACTACCCACTCCCACTCCTGCTGGACTGAGGCCAGCTACACCACCCACTCCCACCCCTGCTGCACTGAGGCCAGCTACACCACCCACTCCCACTCCTGCTGGACTGAGGCCAGCTACACCACCCACTCCCACCCCTGCTGGACTGAGGCCAGCCACACCCCACACTCCCACCCCTACTGCACTGAGGCCTGCTACACCCCACACTCCCACCCCTGCTGCACTGAGGCCTGCTACACCACCCACTCCCACCCCTACTGGACTGAGGCCAGCTACACCACCCACTCCCACCCCCACTGGACTGAGGCCAGCTACACCACCCACTCCCACCCCTACTGGACTGAGGCCAGCTACACCACCCACTCCCACCCCTGCTGGACTGAGGCCAGCTACACCCCACACTCCCACCCCTGCTGCACTGAGGCCAGCTACACCACCCACTCCCACCCACACTGCACTGAGGCCTGCTACACCCCACACTCCCACCCCCACTGCACTGAGGCCAGCTACACCACCCACTCCCACCCCTACTGCACTGAGGCCTGCTACACCACCCACTCCCACCCCTACTGCACTGAGGCCAGCTACACCACCCACTCCCACCCCTACTGCACTGAGGCCTGCCACACCCCACACTCCCACCCCCACTGCACTGAGGCCAGCTACACCCCACACTCCCACCAGCGCCTTGTGGTAGGATATCAATCACACGCTTGCTCCTTCCCTATTAGGGTTTGCAACGAAGCTGGTAATCTGGAGTATTTGCCGCTGGTGCTCTTTCGCGCGGAGAAACCAAAAAGTGGTCTCTGGTCAGAACAAATTGGCTTCAGAACGCAGTGAGAGAGTACCAAGAGGTGTTCATTTTTGTTGTGTTTGCCAGTGCTACCGTGGCAAAGTGATCGTTTATTGTCGCAGTATGCAGGCATGAAGTGACGAAGCTAGGTTCGAGCTTGCAAGCAGATGTAACTAAATAATGGCGTGGATCGGTGTAGTGTAGTGCTGTTGAATACTAGGTCTCTCTCGTTCTCAGCATTTCTGCTGCAGGAATGCAGTGCATGATTACTGAACAGAGCTCGCGCAAACTACATTGACTCGTCAAAAATATCATTAAATGCACTCGCATATTCATTGTTGTTGTTGCTGTCCTCCTCATGTTTCCGTGTTCGTCTTTGTTTATCCTTTTTGTTGATGTTACGAATAGACCCATCTTGTCTTCCCCACACACCCACCTCCAACCCCCCTTCTCACCGGCCAGGGTGGACAGTCCCACACAACGCACCCCCCTTGCAAGCCCCACCCCAGGATCTCTTCACCTTTTACCTCTTGAATTTGCAAGACCGCTCTAAACCGAGAATGGAATCCGGGGCAAAAGCTTGGTGAGCTGTGCATTAGGCCCCAAAGCCACGCATCATGCTAGCCGGGTTAGCATGTTTATCGTTCAGTATCAAACATGCCACCTAACAGGCCTCTTAAAAACATCAGAACAAGCCAAATTAGCTGCAAAAGAGCTTCTTTAACACAGTTGCTACATGTTTATGACATTGTCAAAGTATTACACAACTGAAACGCTTATTTACACAAGAACATTTGATCGAGAAACCATTTCTGGTTGTGGAGTTACCTCCCTTTTTGTTTACTTTTCTGTAGACTTGGGAACGTTCCGAGTATTCATCTACTACTTCAAAATGAACGATTTGGAAAGATGAGCTTTGACAATACAGACGGCTCTGAGTCTGACATGGATAATCATCCCTTCACTGAAGCAGGCATGAAAAGCAATGATGATCCCTTCACTGAAGCAGGCATGAAAAGCAATGATGATCCCTTCACTGAAGCAGGCATGAAAAGCAATGATGATCATATAAAATTATCATCCCTTCACTGAAGCAGGCATGAAAAGCAATGAATTCACTGAAGCAGGCATGAAAAGCAATGAATTCACTGAAGCAGGCATGAAAAGCAATGATGATCATATAAAATACCACCGAAAGATGATTCAATATTTGCAAGCACTGAAACGACAAGGGCCTTCAGAGGAATGAATCAGAGACCAAGCACATAACTGAAGCTACATTTGTATCACCAGTCATGTTTAGATGCAGTAATAGTCCCTGACGCAAGACTTTGGAGCTGATTGATCCGCATTAGTCCTTAGAAACAAAGCATTGTTGTTGACTTAACTTGCAAAATTATGTGTAGTAAACAAAAATGGAGTATGCATATGATGTACAAAATAATCAGAAGACAATAGATAGTTTACTATTAATATATTTGTCTAAAGGAATGCAATAATGCCTGTCACAGTCTTCATTGTCCATTTGCAGGTATAGTGTACCCGAGAGACTCCTGTCTGACCAGGGAAGGGAATTTTGTAACCAATTACGTTTTAAATCATTCATTATTGTGATATTTGCAAGGGGAGAGCCTGCATTTCAGAGAGAGAGAGAGAGAGATATATATATATATATATATATAGAGAGAGAGAGAGAGAGAGAGAGAGAGAGAGAGAGAGAGAGAGAGAGAGAGAGAGAGAGAGAGAGAGAGAGAGAGAGAGAGAGAGAGAGAGAGAGAGAGAGAGAGAGAGAGAGAGAGAGAGAGAGAGAGAGAGAGAGAGAGAGAGAGAGTGAGAGAGAAAAAAAAATCCAGATAAGTCCAACATCTATCTCAACAGGAAAAGGAAGCCTGGGCATCAGGACATTGAGTGCAGTCAATCTGTCTTCATGCCAGAGCTCACAAGACTTGAAGACATGGCCTACCCAGCCACACTGTGCTACATGCTTCTTGAGTGGTGCGTCAATGCGCAAATTGAAGCACTGAGCATCTTCAAGAAACCACACTTGTACACCACAAATATGCCTTTCCTTTTTCGACTCAAACTCCACACGTGATTGATCACATCACTCAGGGGCTGATAAAGAATGACCCCCAGCTCAAACTCCACACGTGATTGATCACATCACTCAGGAGCTGAAAAAGAATGACCCCCAGCTCTAACTCCACACGTGATTGCTCACATCACTCAGGAGCGGAAAAAGAATGACCCCCAGCTCTAACTCCACACGTGATTGATCACATCACTCAGGAGCGGAAAAAGAATGACCCCCAGCTCAAACTCCACACGTGATTGCTCACATCACTCAGGAGCGGAAAAAGAATGACCCCCAGCTCAAACTCCACACGTGATTGATCACATCACTCAGGAGCTGAAAAAGAATGACCCCCAGCTTCCTCTAGTCTTCTGCAGTCCAGCAATTGGCATGGGCTTCCATTCACTGTGCGTCAGTGGAGTCACACATGCCAGGCCAAACGAAGCATCGTCCTTTTTGCTCAGCAGAGAGGTAGAGCACGCCATCAAGGACCGGCGTCTGCTCTACTTCAGCGCGGATGACATTGGACCCAACACCAGCACCAATGAGCACATGAAAGAACTTTGTCTCACTGATGCTTGCCTGCATCTTGTGCGAAAGCTTTTGGCTTCCATGAATCTCCAAAATCGGGTTCCTGCAAATGCTGCTGCAATTGTGCCAAGTCATGTGCCTGTGAATCATGCATCACTGCACAGAGTTTTTCCGATTAATCTACATTTTGTTCCTTGAACAACTACACCCCATGTGGATAGAATAATTCCACTTGAGATATATATATCCTACTGCAATGAAAACTTTCTAATGCAGTGATGTTCTCTTGACTGCAAATCCAATTTACAGATAAGCTTGTGGTGTGTCCACCACGATTCAACAACTCGTCTGCGTTACACCATTAATGGTGCAGTAGGTACCTGTATTATAGCTCTGCCGTCTCACAAAAAATGAGCTGATATTTGCAACTTGTTCAGTATAATGACAACTTTTCCCCTCAATGATTCCTACCAGTACAGTGAAACTGCAAAACGTCATCTGAATGGTATGTGTTGTGAATGTTTCTGTGGCTGCGTACATTTGTTTAGTTAGTGCTAAAGTGCATGTCTCTCAGAGCCTTCAGCTTGTGAGGTCACTGTGTCCGGAATATTTTTGTGCATTCCTACTGCGCTATGTTTAGAAGCCAAGAGGGTGGTGGAAAGTTCAAGATTGGTCTACGCATGTCTAGACATGCGCATTTAGCAGTTTTTTTACGCCATTCAGCACGGTGACGTGATTTTTCTTTCTCTGAACGATTCCAGAAGACGGAACTTTTGTAGGAAGTTCTCAAAACCTCTCGAGAGCATATACAAAGAGAGTGAGAAAGGCAGATGAGGAGCCTGCAGACCGAGTCTCACCTTGATGCCAGAGTAAGCTACGAGAGAGTCAGAGAGTCATAGCGCTGAGCGTCTAGCCTAGACGGCGGGCCAGACCGTATTCTCATGCCAGAGAATAAACTTTGCTTCAAAGCCTTCCTTGCCATGCTGACAGCTGTTCTTCAGTTGTTACCTTCGAACTACCGCCATTAGCAAGGGCTTTCTTGACTTACGACGTACCAATGTCGTGAAAGTGGAAACTACACCTGTAGACTCTAGCACAGACGACGACCGAGCGAGATCGTTGCAGAAGCGGCCTTGACATTGCCGAGGGGAGGTTTTTTTAAACTGCCCTAGACGGGGAATTAAACAGGTGCAACCAGACAGAGCTTGAGTCGCAACAAATTTTTAACACATGCATGTGGCTCATTGATAGAAACTTCTCTTCTCTTTGAAATGCACAGATAGTCACCTGTAGTGAGCTGCATATGAACTTACTATTTTAGTTCATAACAACATCGTTGTTCTGTACTTCGTTGTTCACAACTTGGAGTTCCCAACTACAATAGTAAGGTGTGCATTCAAATGGTGATTTTTATGAACTGTATATACTGTGGACATTGTGCTTGCTACCTGTGTTACCTTGCGTCACTGTCCCAAAGTGGACAATAAGGGACCCTCTCTCTACACCACATGTCGGACTAGCAGCGGCGTCCAGAAGCACTAAGACAGGGGAGGTAATTATCGGGGGTTAGAAGCTGGTGAGATCCTGTCACTTGTACCAGGTCGTTCTCCTGCACACACACATACATGTGCTCGCATGCACGCTGTGATGAATCCCTCTCCCCCCCTTTATTGCTTTGATATTTCTTTGTGTGTGTCTTAAGACTGAAGTCTTTATTTAAATACCTTAAATAGGATATCTGCCCCTATTCAGACCAGAAAGTCTCAGGGAATTTTGGCGCAATGACTAGCCAGTGCGCTGAAGGCAAGTGTACGTGCAGTTTTTCAAACCGCGAGTGTCCTCAATTCCATGAGACACGATAAGGTGTATTTGGGATGACAGGGTCCCGACGCTATGGCCTTGACTTTCTTTTTTTCAAACTCCGCACGTAGCCTGAGGAGTTTGCGCATGCGTTGTAATGTTTTCCCCCTTTCTACAAAACCAAGTGTATGCCCCCAAAAAGTTAGCTGGAAGCACCGGTGCCTGAGCAGACGCACGTCCAAACAAGCGACTCCGTGCCTTGACGCAGACACGTTAAAGATTGGTCCCTCTGCCCCATCCCTGTTGCCCAAACGATAGTAAATTGGGCCTCGTTTGATTTACCACAATCCAGGAGAACTTGGATGTGCTGTCGCATCCCCACGATACTTCAACGAGGGGAATAATTTTTTCACTTTGCCGAATCAGCTCTAGTGAGAGTCGCAGATATCGGACTCCTTCACCCACCTACACTATGGGGCAGCCATCAGAAAAAATTATAATGTAGAAAATATGAAAATAGCTATCAAGGCATTTTGGAAGCCCAGGTGGAGAACGTTCTGACTGAGGACTCGGCTCTCCCTCTGGGATGATCTTCCCCAAAACTATGTTTCTCTACAGCTCCCACATTACTGGCCTGGTGGAAGTCACAAAACTATACGTTCAAGTTTCTCTACAGCTCCCACATTACTGGCCTGGTGGAAGTCACAAAACTATACATTCAAGTTTCTCTACAGCTCCCACATTACTGGCCTGGTGGAAGTCACAAAACTATACGTTCAAGTTTCTCTACAGCTCCCACATTACTGGCCTGGTGGAAGTCACAAAACTATACGTTCAAGTTTCTCTACAGCTCCCACATTACTGGCCTGGTGGAAGTCACAAAACTATACGTTCAAGTTTCTCTACAGCTCCCACATTACTGGCCTGGTGGAAGTCACAAAACTATACGTTAAAGTTTCTCTACAGCTCCCACATTACTGGCCTGGTGGAAGTCACAAAACTATACTTCAAGTTTCTCTACAGCTCCCACATTACTGGCCTGGTGGAAGTGTCTGTAAGGGTTATTAACTCTCGTGCAGTATTCCTCATGAAGCTTTTGGCATGAACACGTACATGACAGTAGCAGATGCTGTGATGAACATAGTGGTCTGTGGATTGATTTCAGGCATGGAGTGCTTTTGACACTGCCCAGCATGACTTGCCTTGCCTCGTTTGGACGGAGTGGGTCCCTTGTTTTTGATCATGTTTTCATTGTCATTTGCTGATATATATTGTTCCTTGATTTTCCTAATAGTCTGATATTTAACAACGAAAACTCACAACCACAGCGGCCTTTGAAAGTGAGATTTACTGAGTTGGAAGTACGCTGCTTTCGGTGTATGCTTGGCTAAGCAGAGTGCCCAGACAGACAGCTACTCTGACGAGATAAGTCAGTGCATGTCTGCTGTACTGTGGCACCAAGCGTTTTGACACTAAGCATGCTGCTATGCTGGGTTTGTTACGGAATCTGCCACACATGGCTATTAATACAGATCAGACGACAAGCCAATGTAACAACTTTCCTCGCCGCTCTCTGCATACATTTGAAACTCAAGCTATTCGAAAACCAGGCAAAAGAGTCCGGTTAATTTTACGGGGTTATTCAAACCTCCAAGTTTTACTTTACCGTGTTTCAAAAACCCCAAAGATGCAAAAGAAACATTTCCTTCTGTCCTTGGCAAGGTTTCGGCTGTGCCTAAGGAAGTTCCCGAGAGTGTAGACGTCATTTTTCGAAATCTTTACGTCTTCCTCAAATATTTATATCCCGAAAAATATATCAATGATGTTTTTTCTGATGGTGGTGGTAGCTGTTGTCTACCAAGGAATGAAAATAACTTTTACATTTACACGTTAACCCTTTTCTGACGGGCTACGAGTATACTCGTAACAATAGAGTTACCTCCCACTTCCGGGCTATGAGTATCGACCTCTCCCGATTGCGTACTTTCGCGGCCTGATTTGCGTGTCACGTGGTACACACAAATTGTGCTGGAGGGTTTCCGAGTGCACAGCAGAGTTGAGCGTGGTTGTGATCGTGTTGTTGATGGTGCTTTTCCAGCGAGAAAATGTCAATACCAGCAGTGAAACAGAAAGAAAAGTACATTGACAGTCTTGATAAGTTATCAAGACTTCGTTACGTTGATAAAATATCAGCTGTGGGAGGACTAGATCCGTATAAAATTGTTGACTGGTCGGACGATGTAAAGCTTTTCCCCTCTGTAGCAGTTGAGGACATCCATGACTATTTGGTGCACAGAACCAGTTTCTACACCAGCAAGGCTTTGAAAGCTTTCAAGGCACTGGGTGCTCATAATCAGCACACATCAGGGTGGGTGAAGAGTCTCTTCATTCACAAGCCACGAGGGTGTGACAACACAGTGATCACATGTAGGCCTAAGTAAAATAAACTGACCGTGTTGTTTGGCTAAAATGACCGACTTCTTGGGTGCTGGACGTTTCGCCCCATTTGCCAGTTCGCCCCACATTCTTGCCGGTTCGCCCCACTATCCAAACCTCTTCGCCCCACTATCTAAACCGCTTCGCCCCACAATCCAAACTCGAGTAAATGCCGGAAAACACCTACGAAAACCATGAAAATGTCAATTCCAATCATTAGTTTTTGTTGTGCGAATTGATTTTCCCGGTATTTTGTTGTTGTTGTCGGTGCAGGACGATTCGCCCCAATTGCGACATTCAGATCGCAGCCGCCACTCCGCCTGACTGACTTCGCACGCCCGGGGAGTTATGCTAAGATCCGGCCTCATTAATGTATCTGCGTTTTGTGACAAACGTCTTGCTCGGCGGTACTGTACTCCATGCACCTTAATGGTCTGCAAGATTCGGGTGTAATCTTAAGCTAAACGACGTTCCGAATGTGGGGCGAAGCGGTTTAGATAGTGGGGCGAAGAGGTTTGGATAGTGGGGCGAACCGGCAAGAATGCGGGGCGAAGAGGTTGGGGCGAACTGGCAAATGGGGCGAAACGTCCATGACCAGACTTCTTCCTTGCTTCTCCAGCACTACTCAGAGGGCCAGCATTGTTTCATGTTGTTTTTACATTCCACAATTATGTTAGACCAAGTTCACCATAAGTGATTTCATGAAAACAATCTTACCCTTGATGAAGTGTCTAGAACAAACGCGTGTCCAAGTGCGAACTGTCTTGTCTGTCACCTCCTTTCTGTTGATCTGTTTGATCCAAAGTCGTCTTCTTTTTGCAGTCAATTCGCGAATTTGTGACCCCTTGTTAGTAATCACTGTTGGAATCCTATGGTAGGACACACCATTCGTTCGTTTACTACTGTGGGAACAGCCATTCACACAGCAATCGTTCGTCATTGTGAAAATGAAAACTTCAAAACACGCGGCTGGCAGTGCATTCAGAGTAACGACCCTCCAGCAAACCCTCCAGGGGTGTGTACACAGAAAGTGATGACGCGAATCGGGAGAGGTCGATACTCGTAATGCCACCCTAGGGTCGTTTTGGCAATGATTCCCTCATTTGGGAAACCCAAATTTGAACTAGAGTTACCTCCCTTTCGTAAACGTTCATTGTATGTTTGTGAAAATGGGCGCCTTTCAGCGAGAACTAAAGGTTCTATAGTCCGACTAAAGTTGTCTGAAAGATGGTTTAGTTCAGCTCGATGACGTCACTCCAGCGACTTTAGCCCGACCTGCGCAAAACCACCAGTTCCTTTAGTTCCAAAATGGCTGACAAAAAGCGGTAAATATGATTGTTCGTCGGAAAGAAAGCTGGCGGCTCTGTGGCCGAGTGGTTAGCGCGCTGGACTTTACTGTCACTTGTGGCAAACGAGTGCGGCGTTCTAAGCTGCGCTGTTTCCAGGGTTGCATTCTTGAGCAAAATGCTTAAATTAAATCGCATTGCTCAGTTGCGCTGAATCAGAAGTTGTCCCGTCCATGTTCCAAGAACGTCTCGTGCTTTTTTTGTGGATAATATTTCGCTGCTTGACCAGGGGTGGGGTAAAATGAACAAAAATAGGTAAATATTGCATTGGCTACATAATTATGAAGTTATTTGTCTTGTGTTTCAGACTTGTGCACAACCAACGACCAGCTGACTCCAGAAACCCAGAAGGTGATTTTTATGGGCTCTTTTATTTCTCCACATGTTGCATGTTTAGTTGTCAAAACTGGGAATTCTCTGTTCTACTTCTAGTCTTGTGCTGCTAATATTAAACTGGGATATATTCACTATTGTCCACATTGAAAGGAACGCATTTGTTTTTGTTTTGCACTGCAAGTAATGGATGGGAGAAGGGGGATTTTAAAGCAGGCAATTAAGAAATATTTCTTCTGTTATCTGATTGTGTTTCAGTTTCAAAGTGTAAAAAAAAACAAGCAAAGCCTTCCTTTTACGTCGACCAGCAGTGACTGTGAATATCATGTTAATATTCCAATGTATGTATACATGTTCTCCTGTCTCCAGGGTGGACAAATCTCTGCATCGTCGTGAATAACAAGCCTCATGAAGTGGTGGTAGAAACGGGTTTGGCACAGTTTCTCATGGATGAGAACTCAGGTGAGACTACTGACCATTGTACTAAGAGTAAGAGCTTTGGTACTTTTGTGTGTGTATGTAGGCATAGATGCTGACAGTACTTTGATTTTGTGTGTGTGTGGCAGAAAATCAGTAATGGAGAATGCAGTTCTGAGAAAATGACTGTTATAAACATTATTTTATCCAAAAAGATGTTGTTGGGGACACATTTGCTCTTAGGCATAAGTTCCGCTTGTTCTGTGCTGCCTAATGAAAATATGGTACTGGTAATGAAGGTGCAGTTTCTGAAATACAACTCATTTCTTTTTCAGATCCACACTTGCGGGATGAAATCGCACAGCAAGTGGTCAAACAAGGTAGTTATGCATTTTTCACAATAACAGGTTGTGATTTAAATCCAACGTATTTGTACTGAATGTACAGGGGTGTTCAAACAGCCCGATATACATAGATCCGCAGGATCAGTAGTCCGTCAGACTAGTTTAAACTTCAGACACAAGTTAGGGCCCATGACCACAGATCATAAATTTATATGGGCAGATATTTATTTCCCTGGTGCATTCCTCTTGGGGATGAAGCGACTTACTTGGTAAGTGTCTGTGTGGTTTAGCTCACTGCACTGTAGACTTACTTGGTAAGTGTCTGTGTGGTTGAGCTCACTGCACTGTAGACTTACTTGGTAAATGGCCATATCACTGCACTGCAGACTTACTTGGTAAGTGTCTGTGTGGTTGAGCTCACTGCACTGTAGACTTATTTGGTAAATGGCCATATCACTGCACTGTAGACTTACTTGGTAAGTGTCTATGTGGTTGAGCTCACTGCACTGCAGACTTACTTGGTAAGTGTCTGTGTGGTTGAGCTCACTGCACTGTAGACTTACTTGGTAAATGGCCATATCACTGCACTGCAGACTTACTTGGTAAATGGCCATATCACTGCACTGTAGACTTACTTGGTAAATGGCCATATCACTGCACTGTAGACTTACTTGGTAAATGGCCATATCACTGCACTGCAGACTTACTTGGTAAGTCTCTGTGTGGTTGAGCTCACTGCACTGTAGACTTACTTGGTAAATGGCCATATCACTGCACTGTAGACTTACTTGGTAAGTCTCTGTGTGGTTGAGCTCACTGCACTGTAGACTTACTTGGTAAATGGCCATATCACTGCACTGTAGACTTACTTGGTAAGTGTCTGTGTGGTTGAGCTCACTGCACTGTAGACTTATTTGGTAAATGGCCATATCACTGCACTGCAGACTTACTTGGTAAATGGCCATATCACTGCACTGCAGACTTACTTGGTAAATGGCCATATCACTGCACTGCAGACTTACTTGGTAAATGGCCATATCACTGCACTGCAGACTTACTTGGTAAATGGCCATATCACTGCACTGCAGACTTACTTGGTAAATGGCCATATCACTGCACTGCAGACTTACTTGGTAAATGGCCATATAACTGCACTGTAGACTTACTTGGTAAGTGTCTGTGTGGTTGAGCTCACTGCACTGTAGACTTACTTGGTAAATGGCCATATCACTGCACTGCTGACTTACTTGGTAAGTGTCTATGTGGTTGAGCTCACTGCACTGTAGACTTACTTGGTAAGTGTCTGTGTGGTTGAGCTCACTGCACTGAAGACTTACTTGGTAAATGGCCATATCACTGCACTGCAGACTTACTTGGTAAGTGTCTGTGTGGTTGAGCTCACTGCACTGAAGACTTCCTTGGTAAATGGCCATATCACTGCACTGCTGACTTACTTGGTAAATGGCCATATCACTGCACTGTAGACTTACTTGGTAAGTGTCTGTGTGGTTGAGCTCACTGCACTGTAGACTTACTTGGTAAATGGCCATATCACTGCACTGTAGACTTACTTGGTAAGTGTCTGTGTGGTTGAGCTCACTGCACTGCAGACTTACTTGGTAAATGGCCATATCACTGCACTGTAGACTTACTTGGTAAATGGCCATATCACTGCACTGCAGACTTACTTGGTAAATGGCCATATCACTGCACTGTAGACTTACTTGGTAAATGGCCATATCACTGCACTGTAGACTTACTTGGGTAAGTGTCTGTGTGGTTGAGCTCACTGCACTGCAGACTTACTTGGTAAATGGCCATATCACTGCACTGTAGACTTACTTGGTAAGTGTCTGTGTGGTTGAGCTCACTGCACTGCAGACTTACTTGGTAAGTGTCTGTGTGGTTGAGCTCACTGCACTGTAGACTTATTTGGTAAATGGCCATATCACTGCACTGCAGACTTACTTGGTAAATGGCCATATCACTGCACTGCAGACTTACTTGGTTAATGGCCATATCACTGCACTGCAGACTTACTTGGTAAGTGTCTGTGTGGTTGATCTGGCTTATTTGCTCTTGGGTTGGATGGAAAAATTGGCTTGGTCTGATGTGCTGAGTACAAAGGGGCCCCTCATTATAATGCAAATTTTCATCTTGGTGTCCTGACATCTGTGCTTGTAAAGTTTTGTCATGACAAAGTTGTGTGTGTTTGTATGTGTGTGTGCATGTGTGTATGTGTGTGTGGATGTGTGTATGAGTGTGTTTGTTGTGTGTGTTTTTTTGTAAGATTGTTAATGTTCATGTCTTTGCTTTTGTTGTTACAATACTCTTGTTGATCAAAAGGTTTTAGTCTGTGTTTGGAGCAGAACCAGTGAAAAAAAAAACACCCCAATGCTTAGGATGGGATTGTTGTCTGTCCTTCTTGTGAACATTATTTGTTGCTTTGTTTGAGATGATTAGTTTTGTGGTAAGTCGTACTGTGTAGGTGCTGATAAGTACAGACAGCACTATGCATCTGCTGTCTACTGACTGTGTTGCTGAATGCATTTATCCAACAACTTTTAAATATATCACAAGATGTGTCTGTTGTCATCACCTGTGTTGTGACTGCCTGTGCTAGAGGGATGGTCTGCAAGAATGAGTGGTGGATGCCATGAATATGAATACAAGCCATCCTTCCAGTGACGTTCATTGTATCTCCTGTGTAGCTAGCATTAGTGGTAGCATTGGTAGTTGTAGTACTTGCAGTACTTGTAGTTGTGTGTTGTAAGTCGACACTCATTCAGGCAGCAAACATTTGTTGGTGGGAGACAATCCCTTATTAGCAAATAAACAACTAGCATGTGTGCCTACCTTCCTTGCAAAGGAAATCATGGTCTCTGTGGAGAAACGAAGCTGCAAAGTGGGAAGGGATGAAATGCAACTAGTGACAACAAGAATCAATTCTGGGTTTGTTGGTGCTGCTGATGAATGTTGTAGATTTCACCCCCACTGGATCAAACTGTGGCTGGATGTATTTTAGTGGCTGTTGATGTATGTTCGCTTTGCACTCCTACACAGCATTTTGTTTGGGCATTGACCTTGTTACTGGTTGGGATTGCCGGCTCCTCTGCGGGATGAGTGTCTTGGGCTGCAGGATGACTGCTGTCACCTGTGTTGGTCTGTCATCTAGTAGCTCTCTCTCTCTTCTTTCCTCTCCCCTCCCTCCCTCCCCCCCCCCCCCACCTCTCTCTCTTCCTCTCTCTCTAGTTTTATATGAAATATTGATTATATGACAGAAATTTGATGGATGTACATGGGCTTTCTTGGGGTTTCTGTTTCTATAAAGGTCTGTAACCTGATGTTCCTTTATTCAGAAACTCTGATCTTTTGCAATGTGCGATGAATGCATTTACAGGCTTAAAGACTTTGACTGCTGTGACCACCACTGCGACTGCTGTGACCGCCACTGCGACTGCTGTGACCGCCACTGAGACTGCTGTGACCGCCACTGCGACTGCATCATCCACGGCAACTGCGTCATCCACTGCAACTGCATCATCCACTACCTCCATCAAGGTGTGGACGATTTCTGAAGAGGAGGCTCTCATCAATCTTCGCCATGAACGTGACGATATGTTCCATTCAAGGAAATCACATACTGCATTGTGGGCGGAAATTGCAGAGAATCTGGGTGTCAGCACGCTTCAGGCTCAATACAAGTACCAGGCATTGAAGAAGAAGTGGAAGGAGATTGTAGATTCGAAAACAGGCACAGAAACAAGGCCATTCAGTCACCGAATGGCCTTCGATTTGCACTATGGGATGTTAGCATCCACAAAGCCGCAGGCCACCAGTGAGGCAGGTGCCTCGGCCTCTCTTGAGGCTGAGGCAGGTGCCTCAGGAGAGGCCAAGGCAGGTGCCTCAAGAGTGGCCGAGGCAGGTGTCTCAAGGGATGAAGAAGGGAAAAAGGGAAAAGGAAAAAGGCCGAGGTCCACCATTATGGACGTCCTCACAAAACAACATGATGACACAAAAAAACACTAGAAAAAATGCACAAGGAAAAGATTGGCTGCATGAACAAATTTTTAAAACTGTACGCAAAGCAGCTAAAGGAAGAGGTACCAAGCTCTGACTCAGATTAGAACCTATATGTAGTACCTTTCATGTGGTCAAGAGTATAGAGGTGGTGAGTATTGGTGTGACACAAATATTTCAAAATGAACTTTCTGATACAGTAATGATACACTCTTTATTTCACATAAATATGATGCATTAGGTGATGTCTAAACTGTACAGAAAATAAAAACTTAATGCAATGTTTAGTTTAGTTGTATTTGAAGAAGACAGTTTGGAGTCTCATCTTAACTTGACACTAAAATGTGTTATTTAGAACAAGTAACCAAAAAAAGTGCTCCCTGCATAACATGATTAAAATTATTTATAAGTGTTAGTAAACCACTTATTATATCTTATTGAGTAATATAGACCTTCTTCTTTGTTTACAATCATTGCTGATCATAAAAAGGTTATTCATTAAAATTTGAGGGAGGGGAGAAAATTGGTATGTTTATTTTTCAGTCATTTTGCTATAACACATGAACAACTAAGTCTTCAGCAATAACATTTTGTTTGAATATACCTTCCAGTGTGTTTGTATTTTGGTATAAAATTTCAATAGCATAGCTTTCATATTTGCTGAGTTATGATTTATTTTCTATTAATCCATTTTTGTACGCCATGTCCTCCCTTAACATTTTGCTAAAAAGCACAATCCTCTAAACACGTAACAAGTCATATCATAAGTCAGTACTGCAAGCATATTGTGCAACACAATTTACGTCCTCATAAAAAGTCAGCCAAAGCACTCCAAAAGTTAGTATGAACGTAACACAATCAAAACATCCCCTTCCAGATCTGACTCGACCAGTGAGACTGAGACAGCACAGTTCAAACACAAGAAAACAGATGGTATCGCTTTTTACTGGTCAGCCTACCATACCGGGGTCCTCTGGGTTAAGTTCGGTTACACTGGAGCCCAATCAGCTGTGAATACGTCGGAATATGTCCATTACATTTGATTCTGGAGCATTCTGCTCCCCTCCCCATATGAGCAAACATTCCGGAGACATTCCTGGAGGGAAATATTCACAATCATCCAGCGTTACCCTAGCTTTAGACACATCACACAAATCTCAAGAGCTGCTGTCGACGAAGAACTCCTGGGTAGGCATTTCTGAAGACATTGTTGTATCGGTTAGGACGCAAAGCAGCATTTCTCAAGAAGTACTGACCAGCGTCTTCATCTGCGATGAGACAGAGATTGTGCAGGATACATGCAGACATGATCAGTTTGACAATGCCATCAGCACTATGCACCGGCACTTCCTTCATCACTGACCAGATGCACCACTCTGTATGCAGCGGTTTCTGACACACCAAATAACTCTCCAACTTCCCTCAAGCTGGTCTGTGAACTCAGGTACTTCAAAAGGAGAAGAACTTGAAGTCTTGGGTCCAGCGGCATGTGACCACCATGATACCTGCAAATGCATCAACAAATTAATAATCCCAGCAACCATAGCAACAGCTTGGGGAAGGGAGGGTGCCCAGTAGCATGTTAGCTCTGACAGTTAACCAGTAGTTGGTGCTACTGGTCTGTATTGGGTTACACACACTGACCTACGTTTTTATGTTTCCCACAATCATTCAGACAGTCCAGTACTTCAATAGCAAACTCTCATAACTATCGAAAATGAACGAATCCGGTCAGTGGTGCCTTACTATTAGGAAAAAAAGCAACATAAATCTGTAATCGGCACTCAAGAGATAATTTGGCAATCGTGCCTTCAAATTTCCTGTCAAAACGTTTCAACGCGAGCAATTGATCTACCTGTGAGTCAACTGCATTGCAATTCTGTCATGCAATGCGTCAAACACTGGTGGTGACACGCGGAAAGTCCTGGAAAATGTCCGGCTATCCATTCTTTCCACGACACCCATGTATCCCTGGACACGTGGAATGATGCGCAATGGTTGCCGGTGCAAGGCAACCATCTTGGAGCGCTCTTCGTTCATCAGAAGGCCTTCTTCATTACAGTCAAGGAAGACGTCAAGAAAAAAACATAGCGGTGGCAGCCATTTTGATGAACTAAAGTTGAACTAAACCATCCCTGCGTTCCGTTGACTCTGCTTCATCTCTGCTACGGTGTAGCAGGGTCACGAGTTTCGATTGGTCGGTTTCTTTAATTATTTTTAAAGCACGTTACCATTAAAAGTAGAGGGTTTTGGAGGCCCTCTTTGGATACATGGATCCCCTAAATAATTTCACATTCATTTATATCCCTCTTCATCGAATAGACAGCTTCATAAAAGCATTAGGGTCGAAAATCCATTAATAACAAAAGGGAGGTAACCATCACTAGTCATAGAGGAAGGTCAAGGAAATCCAAACATGTGTGTCGTCTGCTAAATCGTTACACTCATGGGTATAAATGCCGACGTTTACTACAAATATCAAACCAAGACATACGATCCACTCTGCCACGGTGATGAGAGCACGAAAACATTTATTTCTTCGAAATGTGACAGCAATCGGCACGTTTGCCACTTCCATGGTGTGTAAACTCCATGGTTCGAAGCATGTTTACCGTGCAAGTCCGTGGAGTGACTTCCAATTAGTTGTGTTTAGTATGAGCCAATCAAATGCGGCTACGAGTTCTGTAGTTTCATCGTTGCTAGGCACAGCAAGTGGCGCACTCTAGTGTGAAGCATTTAGAGCGCCTTCTGAGATGCTCTAGCTGCTGCGCGACCTTGACAAGAAGCTGACCTCTGCCACTGGGTGAAACGTCACCAAAGATTGTGTATGAATGATTTTCGACTCTAATACTTGTATTAAGTCGTTTCTTCGATCAAGAGTGATAAATTTGAGTGTGAAATAATATTGGGGATTCGTGTATTCAAAGAGGGCCTCCAAAACCCTCTACTTTTAATGGTAACGTGCTTTAAAAATAATTAAAGAAACCGACCAATCGAAACTCGTGACCCTGCTACACCGTAGCAGAGATGAAGCAGAGCAAAGATTATATAGTTACACAAAGATAGCTCATTAGCTCAAAGCTGTGAGGATCGAGACACGTTGCGCCCCCAACCGGAAGGTTACTTGGGTGAATCAAGGGAAGTAATCACACCGCTTAGCGACATGTAAATATTGCTTGTTTATCGACGTCTGTACAGTGATTTAATCTTGTTCAAGTGCACTGCAGAGAGAGAGAGAGAGAGAGAGAGAGAGAGAGAGAGAGAGAGAGAGAGAGAGAGAGAGGGAGAGAGATAGATAGAGAGAGAGAGACAGACAGACAGAGAGAGGTCTTTCGCGCAGTATCTCATGTTAGGTCTTATCCGCACGGTATAGGGGGAACGAGGGGGATGCTCAATAAGTGGAGATGATGGATGGATGGTGAATGAATGAATGAATTAATGAAGTTTTACGGCCTATCAGCATTTGGAGACTAAGGCCTTTTCACAAAACCACTGGTACTAATACGAGCGAGATATAATCAAGTCACGACTGGGAGGGGAAAGGAAAGATAACTCTAACAACATCTTTCTTTCCCCCATTCAACACATGCAGCGGACGTTCGGAAACAAAGTTTTAGAGCGAAGTTATGATGAGGATAATGAGTGCAGATGGTTGGCAAGCGGAATGAAACAACAATTTTACTGTGAGATTGTTCCGTCGGAACGTCAGATCTGTGAACGCTTCGAAAGGGGTGCGCGACTTTGACCTGGATGCAGTGTAAGTCGTAAGCGAAGATCGTGATGAGTCGAAGTCTCAAGACCGAGGGTTTATGGGGGTTTTGTGGACATACGGCGATCGTATGACAAGGCAAATATGCTCAAAATGAAAACAGAGCTGCACGAAAAGGGGTTCTACCACGACAGTTGTTCCAATGCTTATGCTGTGGCCTCAGCAAAGATTATATAGTTGATCGTATAGATCTATAATCTTTGCCGAAGGCGAAGCGGCAACTTAATTCACTTGATCGAATGACTTTCTGGCCGCAAATCACCTTCTTGACAGGTATGTATTGGTTTGCATTTCCTAAAGATATTCCACAGGGGTGTATACGTTGATAAACAAGCTTGCATTCTTCGATAATAATGAAAATTAGATCGTTCCATCAACACCATGTATATTCAATAGGCCTATGATACCCTATGTGCGCGTTCGATTTCCCAACGCCTGCTACAAAAAACAAAGCCAAAACACCCCCATTATTGCAGCAAATCATTTTGTTACACATTACACAGTGAATGTATTCACAAACATGATCGGAACGCATCAGAAACGCGTCGAGAAACAAGCAATTTTACTTGTCGGTAAGCGTTGTCAGTACTTCCATTGATTCACCCATGTTACCTTCCGCTTGGGGGCGCTGCGTTTCCCAGCGTCTTGTAACTCCATATAGCAACAGCTCGTTATGACCGGTCTTTGTATGAATAGTCTTTGAGCAGAGTCAACGGAACGCAGGGTATCTTTCAGCGAATGACGTCATGACATGCGCACTTGGCCAACTCGACTAAACACTTTAGTTGCTCGCTGAAAGACGCCCTGAGACTTGTGAATATAGTCTCAGCAACAGGTTGGTCACGTGATAGCCTTAATTCTTCCATAACTTGCATACCACCGTTCTGAACACAAACCCTGCGTTCCGCTGCACTCTGCTTCATCTCTTCTACGATGTAGCAGGCTCAAGAGTTTTGATTGGTTGGTTTTATTTAGTAACTTGAAAGCACATTATCATTAAAAGTACATGTATAAGGTTTTGGAGGCCCTCTTTGAATGCACGAATCCAATATTATTTCACACTCAAATTTATCACTCTTGATCGATGAAACGACTTAATAAAAGTATTAGGGTCGAAAATCATTCATACACAATCTTTGGTGACGTTTCACCCAGTGGCAGAGGTCAACTTCCTGTCAAGGTCGCGCAGCAGCTAGAGCATCTCAGAAGGCGCTCTAAATGCTTCACACTAGAGTGCGCCACTTGCTGTGCCTAGCAACGATGAAACTACAGAACTCGTAGCCGCATTTGATTGGCTCATACTAAACACAACTAATTGGAAGTCACTCCACGGACTTGGACGGTAAACATGCTTCGAACCATGGAGTTTACATACCATGGAAGTGGCCGTCACATTTCGAAGAAATAAATGTTTTCGTGCTCTCCTCACCGTGGCAGAGTGGATTGTATGTCTTGGTTTGATATTTGTAGTAAACGTCGGCATTTATACCCATGAGTGTAACGATTTAGCAGACGACACACATGTTTGGATTTCCTTGACCTTCCTCTATGACTAGTGATGGTTACCTCCCTTTTGTTATTAATGGATTTTCGACCCTAATGCTTTTATGAAGCTGTCTATTCGATGAAGAGGGATATAAATGAATGTGAAATTATTTAGGGGATCCATGTATCCAAAGAGGGCCTCCAAAACCCTCTACTTTTAATGGTAACGTGCTTTTAAAATAATTAAAGAAACCGACCAATCGAAACTCCTGAGCCTACTACACCGTAGCAGAGATGAAGCAGAGTGCAACGGAACGCAGGGAAAGTCTCAGCCACGCTAATGGCATATCACATCGTCAGTGTATTCCTCCGCTTGTTGTGATACACTCGATACTGGCAGCCATGTTTTTCGTCAATTCATTTTTTAAACATTGATTTCCCATAAATGTAAAACTTGTATGCAGTAAAATTCGAATCACAAGAGTGTAATATTGTGAACTCTACTAAGTATAAGGACTTTGAATACAACAGCAATAGTTATGCTTCATTTAGCGAGTAAGGCAACCTATCCCGTCTGCATAATCTTTTCGACCGATACACACAGAAAGTGAGAAACCCGCTGAGTGCTATTGCTGATGAGGAATCATTAATTTAATGTATGCTTAGAAGGATTGAACTAAGAAAAACTGCTTCTGAGCTATCCGATAATATCGAACTTCGGAATCGGACGGATTCCTACAGAAGAAACTTCCACTCGACACACCACAACACAACACAGACACAGACGGAATGTAGGTTATATCGCTTACTGAATCCATCAGTCGATACAGGAATGATCGAAGTAGAGCTCGTCAAACAGTGTGAAGGCAGTTAGACCACAGGTTCCGGCCACAAAGCATTTACTTGCGAGAGTATAACCATATGTGACGTGTTCGTTCTCCAATTTAATTTAATTCATTTAACTTGAGTAAATGAATGGCTTGTTACGCATGTCTAGGGATAAAATCTTAGAGAAACAATTCACGCACCTTCATTCCCTTAATCAAACTATGGATATAATATGCCTGGAATTAAGGGAATGGCAACACAGTAGTAATTTAAATGGTTGTTTAATCAATTCAGAATAATCACCCTTGAAAGGGGAATCAGCGACAAGCGCCACAAACCATATCAATGCAAAGTTAGGCAAACAGCAATTAATTATTCATGACAATTCAAGAAAAGAAATACTGCCAAGCCGGAGGTGAGAGCAATGTACTTATCTTACTCGATGAAACTCGGTGAGGTTCTCGTGCAGATTCGGCCTCCACGCTCAACGCGTGCCACAGAGGCAAAGGGGGGGGGGAAGGGGGAGAGGGGGGAAGGAGATGGGCGCACGGTGCATTACAGCACATGGCCTCGGGAGATTTTCACACTCACGATGAAATATGGCGGGTCGGTTTTCCTAGAGTCGAGACAGCTTGGGTAGACTTCAAGCCACTAGCACGGATTGGTTTCGCTTGGGGACATTTCCAAAATGGAGAAGACTCGTTCCTCGTGGGTCTTTCTTTCTTCCGCCGGTCAGCAAGCATGGGGGGGGGGGGCCGTCGAACCGGAGAACTTCAGGCAAGGCTGGCGGTGGGGCTTGATACACTGTTCGTCCGGCTGAAGTCCGGATGGTTCCTTTCCATCTCCTTCTTCACTCCTTTCAACAGTGGCTTTGGCCACAAAAACCTATCACTCATTCCGGACAGGGCGCCCGTATCTACGTGGATCTGTCCTAGTAAAAAAACGGTATAGAGGCGCGCCGAGTCACTAAAAACCCGGGCTTAAATACCTGTTGGGAAAACACTTCGTCTCTCTTGTCCAATCACGGCCCAGGGCATGGTCTTGAGTCACGATTTCACATGGGCAACCAATCAGTGATCGGCAGTATATATATCAACTAATGAGCACAGTTCTGATTGATCATTCTAACTGGGCCCCACCATTAGTCAGTCCTCTGGGATATTGTCCGTAGATTGGCTGAAGTGATATCCCCAGTGGAGAAAACAGTTAATTCAATCTACATCAGCTTTAAGTCACTTCCCATTGTCTATCACTCCCTAGCACAATCATGGTTCACATTTCACACCAAGTCACCACACAACAGGGAGTCATCTCTGACCTTACACCGGCCCTGGCAGAAAATTCACTAAGTACTGCGGCTAGGCAGATAACAATAATAATAGACAGAGGAGGGGGGGGGGAAGTCATCTCGTCACATTCCTCCCTTCCTCAATGAGAAAAATTTTATGGCATGAAATTTTTCACAAACAATATCATTATCGATGAATACATCACAACAAGGATAAAATCATTTCTCAGCCTCCTTCAAGAGGGCACACTAACCATAATGGCTCACGGCATGACGTCCTCGTACCTGCATCCAAATACATTCAAAAAGGGCAAATCCCAATAATTCTTAAACCGATACGTTTAAGTACTAACATCACAATACTTCCAATAAACACATCCTCCTCAGCAGATAAACTTCTCTGCCTCTCAAAAGGACCTACATATCTTGTAGAGTATCCTCACCAACCACACCCGTCACTGGCATGATTCAGGCCAAACTGAAATCCATCACACAACACAACTGAAATTCCAACCTTCGAACTTCCAACTCGTCGCCTGTCACGACACGCGCACGAGCTGGGAGACCCAGACAAAAGGGCTGCACATTCGAACTGAACGTTGATGGCCGTAACACCGGAGGAGGAGAAACTTTCACCAACGCTTTCTACCTTCGTGCCATACAAAGCACAAATGGCCAACAACAACCATATGAAACCTTCTAGAGCAGAGTTACTCATTTTAGATTACTTAACTATTAATTATAAAGGGGTTAGTTCCAATTAGTCGCCTTTTACGACACGCGCAAGTGCACGGTGGGCCAATTCTTTTTCCCCGAACCCACAGGGGTAAAAGGAAACCAACTTTCACTAACACCAAACGGGAACACTTCAAAACTTCCTATCCCTCCAGGGGCATTATCCACTCACTCTAATCGGGATAGAGCGTCGGCCACAACATTGGCCTTTCCAGCCACATGGGTCACTACTATGGGAAATTCTTGTAAGATCAAACTCCATCGGAGTAACCTTTGATTCTTATTCTTGAGAGTCTTAAGGAACACTAAGGGATTGTGATCTGTATACACTTTCACTTCATGGGCAGAGTGCCTAAGGTACACTTCAAAATGCACTAATGCTGTCAACATACTCAAAGCTTCCTTTTCAATGGTAGAATAATTTCTCTGGTGAGATAGAAACTTCCTAGAGAAATACGCCACGGGGTGCTCAAACCCATTCTCATCCAACTGTATCAACACAGCTCCCATTGTCAAGTCAGACGCATCCACCATAAGTCTAAAAGGTTGACTAGGATCAGGGGTTCTAAGTACAGGGTCACATGAGAGTACTCGCTTGAGTCTCTCAAAACTCTTCTGACACTCGTCATCCCATTTGAAACCTCTTTCTTTTTTCAACAGATTCGTTAATGGTAGAGCTAACTGTGAGAAATTACAACAAAACCGGCGGTAATACCCTACCATCCCTAGAAATCGTCTCACCGTCTTTCGATTTGTAGGAGCCAGCATTTCCACTATAGTTTTCACTTTTTCTTGTCTAGTGCGCACTTTGCCACTTCCAACTTCATGACCGAGATAAGTAATGGTCGTTTTCCCAAACTCACTCTTAGCGAGATTCACAGTTAAATTCGCCTCTTTCAAACGACACAACAACTGATCAAGTTGGCTTAAGTGCTCCTTCCAATCACTGCTGTAAATCACTATGTCATCTATGTAAGCATGACATCCCGGTATGTCTCTTGTGAGCTCGTTCACTAAACGTTGAAACGTCGCTGGGGCGTTTTTCAGCCCGAAAGGTAAAACCTTATACTGATAAAGTCCGTCGGACGTCACGAATGCAGATATCTCTTTAGCTCTATCAGATAAAGGAATCCCATAATATCCCTTCAATAGGTCAAGTTTAGTGATGAACCTGGCATTGCCTACATTATCCACACAATCATCTATGCGGGGTATAGGATAGGAATCTGCCTTCGTCACTGCATTCACTCGCCTATAGTCTGTACACATTCGCCACCCACTCACTCCCTTCCGGACCATTACACATGGAGAACTCCAACTACTAGAGCTAGGCTCGATCAAATCATGTTGTAATAGAAACTGTACCTCTCCCCTCAGTGCATCTCTCTTCTCACCTGCTACTCGATAGGCATGCTGTTTCACCGGGGAAGTACTAGGGTCTAGCAACTCTATGTCATGAGTCATCAAGTGGGTGCGGTGTGGCACGTCGGTAAACAACATGGGAAAACGGTTCAATAGACCTTATTCACGCGACCCGCCATTTTGGTTTTAAAACGAGGCCGCACACGCTAACGCGGCGACCGCGCTACCTTCACAGTATTGCTGGAGCGGCAATTTGACAAATGTTCCCGACTTTTCTCAAGGTGATGTGGAAAGATGGTGGAACGAAGGCAGAACAATAGCAAGAAGACAAAGTGACAAAGGCTATGAGAAGTGGATTGAAGGGTTTATCGACTACGATGCCATCAAAGGTTGGTACACAGTGACAAGTTCTTTCGCTTAGATTAGAACTGAGTGTTCGCGTTATTTTTGTTTTCTTGGTGTCGCTTTCAAATCTGTTCACAGTACTAGGCTGGCTGGTTTACTTAGATGTGATTTTTTTATGCGTGCTAACTGATATTAGGTTTAGAGCTTGAATTTTCGATGATATTACACACGTTCTTTTTCGCTTACTACTTGAGTGTTCGAACCAATGAAAACCACGGAAAGAGACGGCCGTTTCGTTCCTTGCCTCTCATTGGCCAGCTTGTCATGAGGTCAGCGCGTGATCACGGTTCATTGGTTCGAACACTCGAGTAGTAAGCGAAAAAGAACTTGTGTAATATCATCGAAAATTCAAGCTCTAAACCTAATAATTATCAGTTAGCACGCATAAAAAAATCACATCTAAGTAAACCAGCCAGCCTAGTACTGTGAACAGATTTGAAAGCGACACCAAGAAAACAAAAATAACGCGAACACTCAGTTCTAATCTAAGCGAAAGAACTTGTCACTGTGTACCAACCTTTGATGGCATCGTAGTCGATAAACCCTTCAATCCACTTCTCATAGCCTTTGTCACTTTGTCTTCTTGCTATTGTTCTGCCTTCGTTCGACCATCTTTCCACATCACCTTGAGAAAAGTCGGGAACATTTGTCAAATTGCCGCTCCAGCAATACTGTGAAGGTAGCGCGGTCGCCGCGTTAGCGTGTGCGGCCTCGTTTTAAAACTAACATGGCCGCCGCGTTGGAAACCAAATAAAAAATACTCGACTTGGAAATAAGTGTGTGAACAGACAACGGATATTCCCTTATGTCAAGAGCTGCTTTTTGGTGGTGGGTAGTACACACAAACCCTTGACGCTATAAGGGAAAGCACTTCCTACCCCTGGGCTACTTGGGGTGAGACAAACACGACACAGACCACGCAAGCAAGGATAAATGAATAACCAAGGATTTAATGCACATAGGGACACAAGAAACAATTCCACACACCGACTTCCCATCCACAATACAAATTGCAAACCCTACACCTCCACTACATAAATCACAAAACCCTTCACCTCCACTGCACAAATCACAAAACACTTCCCCTCCACAGTCCAAATCACAAAACACTTCCCCTCCACAGTCCAAATCACACAACACTTCCCCTCCACAGTCCAAATCACACAACACTTCACCACCACAGTCCAAACACCAAATACTTCACCGCCACAGTCCAAATCACACAACACTTCCCCTCCACAGTCCAAGTCACACAACCCTTCCCCTCCACAGTCCAAATCACAAAACCCTTCCCCTCCACAGTCCAAATCACACAACCCTTCCCCTCCACAGTCTAAATCACACAACACTTCCCCTCCACAGTCCAAATCACAAAACCCTTCCCCTCCACAGTCCAAACACCCAAATACTTCACCGCCACAGTCCAAGCCCCAACCACTTCACCTCCACAGTCCAAATCCCAAATACTTCACCGCCACAGTCCAAACACCAAATACTTCACCGCCACAGTCCAAACCCCAACCACTTTCCCCCGCCACAGTCCAAGTCACAAAACCCTTCACATCCGTATCTCAACTCACCACCCTTCAGCTTACAGCACAAACCACCAACCCTTCTCTCCACAGGCAAAATCACAAAACACTTGCCCTCCACAGTCCAAATCACACAACAATTCCCCTCCACAGTCCAAATCCAGACCTGGGTACCCCAAATTTTGCCTCAGCGTACTCACTGGTTCAGATATGCGTATTTTTTTTAAACTGTGCGTATTTTTTGCGCGGACCGACAATTTTAAAAATGCAGCTTTTGGTTTGCACACATGATACTCCACAGTCAGTCAGGGAGACAAAAAAAATAATAAAAAAATTGTGAAGTGGCAATGCAAGTGAAGAGTTACTTCCCCCTTGACCACACCAAAGATTATAAGTTACAAGCGTGACACGGCTATGGAACCTCTTCCAAAAAAATTTGCTTACCATATATCCTCCAGGAACTTGAAGTGATCAAGCCTATGATTTTCACATAGCTGCCAAGTGCTACGATTTAGGCGTAGCATTGCTACGATTTCGACATGCTTGCTACCATCGTCCGGGAAAAACTACGATTTTTCAAAGCCTCGAACTGAACTTTTGACTGTCACGTAGAACCCCCCTCCCATCCCGCCCCCCCCCCCCCCCTTCACGCCGTCGGTTCAGCGCTCACCACCTTCACAGTCAACACCCCCCCTCCCCCACCCCCGCTTCACGCTGTCTGTTCAGCGCTTCGCGCCTGCTCTAACATCGCCATTTTCCTTCTTTTGCGTGTGTGCTACGCCTATTTCTTAAATGCTACTCCAAAAAGCTCTGGATGCTACTCTTTGGCATGATGGTGGGTTGGCAGCTCTGTTTTCAGTACAGTGCATGTTGGATAAAACAACCATGAAATACACACACACACACACACACACACACACAAACACACACACACACACACGCACACACACACATATAGAGGGAAGGTGAGAAAGAGAGAAAGAAAGAGAAAGAGAAAGAGAGAGAGAGAGAGAGAGACAGACAGACAGACAGACAGAGATAGAGACACAGAGAGAGAGAGAGAGAGAGAGAGAGAGAGAGACAGAGAGAGAGAGAGAGAGAGAGAGACAGAGAGAGAGACAGAGAGAGAGACAGACTAGGTCTAGACTAAGCCTGGTCAAAAGACCATGCAGTATCCATAAGAACAATGAAAATATAGCCAGAGAGCCACGATAATCAGTGACAGGCCCTGGACGCCTAAGCAAGGCGAGTTATTTTAACCCCGATTTATCTCTAAAGTAAACTCAGACGATTCCAACTGTCTGTTCCGCTCTCCCTTGGCTGGAAACCAGTATATATAGCAAAGCGCAACCTAGGATCCTCTGACAATCGTACCTTAGCTCACTGATCAAGACTAGACTGAGCGATCTCTCCCTCAACCCACAACTTTGTTTTAAAAAAAAACTTCAACATTTTCAATAAAAAGATGTAGGGTCGGCGCCCCAGAATAGGGTAGGTCGGGTTACCGTAACCACACCATTTTTTT
>JAWQFJ010016308.1:322500-339945 GCA_034096865.1 Theodoxus fluviatilis | reverse complement strand
AGGAGGAGGAGGAGAAAGGAGGACGAGAAGGAGGAAGGAGGAGAGGAGGAGGAAGAGGAGAGGAGAAGGAGGAGGAGGAGGAGGGGAAGGAGGAGGAAGAGGAGGAGGAGGAGGAGGAGGAGGGAAGGAGAGGAGGAGGAGGAGGAGGAGGAGGAGGAGGAGGAGGAGGAGGAGGAGGAGGGGAGGAGGAAGGAGGAAGGAGGAGGGAGCAGGAGGAAGTGGAGGAGGAGGGAGGAGGAGGAAGAGAGAGGAGGAGGAAGAGAGGAGGAGGAGGAAGAGGGAGAGGAGAGAGGAGGAGGAAGGAGGAAGGGAAGGAGGAGGAGAGGAGGAGGAAGGAGGAGGAAGGAGGAGGAGGAGGAGAGGAGGAAGGAGAGAGGGAGAGGCTAGGAGGACGAGAAGGAGGAAGAGGAGGACGAGGAGGAGGAAAGAGAGGAGGAGGAGGAGAGGAGGAGGAGAAGGAGGAAGGAGGGAAGGAGGAAGGAGGAGAGGAAGGTAGGAGGAGGAGAGGAGGAGGAGAGAGGAGGAGAGGAGGAGGAGGAGGGAGAGAAGGTAGAGGAGGAGGAGGAGGAAGAGGAGAAGGGGAGGAGGAGAGAAGAAGGAGAAGGAGGAAGGAGGAAAGAGAGAAGGAGGAGAGGAAGAGAGGAGGAAGGAGAGAAGGAGAGAGGAGAGGAGGGAAAGAGAAGGAGAGAGGAGGAAGGAGGAGGAAGAGAGAGGAAGGAGGAGGAGGAGGAGGAAGGAGAGAGGAAAGGAGAGGAGGAGGAAGGAGGAAGAGGAGGGAGGAGGAAGAAGAAAAGGAGAGAGGAAGGAGAGGAGAGGAAGAGGAGGAAGAAGGAGGAAAGGAGGAGGAGGAGGAGAGGAGAGAAGGAGGAGGAAGGAGGATAAGAGGAGGAGGAGAAGAGGAGGAGAAGGAGAGAGGAGGAGGAGGAGGAAGAAGAGGAGAGAGGAAGAAGGAGAGGAGAGAAGGAGAAGGAGAGGAGGAAGAGGAAGGAAGAGAAGGAGGAGAGAGAGGAGGAAGGAGGAGAAGGAAGAGAAGAGGAAGGAGAAGGAGGGAGAGGAAGAGGAGGAAGGAGAGGAGAAGGAGAGAAGGAAAGGAGGAGAAGGAGAGGAGAGGAAGGAGAAGGAAGAGGAGGAGAAGGAGAGGAGAGAAGAGAAGAGGAGAAGAAGGGGGGAGGAGAGAGGAAGGAGAGAGGAGAAGGAGGAAGGAGAAGAGGAGAGGAGAAGAGGAGAGGAGGAGAAGAGGAGAAGGAGGAGGAAGAGGAGGAGAGGAGCGAGGAGGAGAGAGGAGGAGGAGGAGAGGAGGAAGGAGGAGAAGAAGGAGGGAAGGAGAGGAGCAAGAGAGAGACAGGAGAAGGAGAAGAGAAGGAGAAGGAGAAAGGAAGAGGAGCAAGGAGAGGAAGAAGAGAAGGAAAGAGGAGGAAGAGGCAGAGAAGTAGGAGGAGAAGGAGGAGAGGAGAGAAGAGGAGGAGAAGGAGAGGAGAGAGGACAGAAAGAAGAAGGAGAGAGAGGAAGAGAGAGAAGGAGAAGGAGAGAGGAGGAGGAGCAGGAGAAGAGAGGAAGAAGGAAGAGGAGGAGAGAGCAGAAGAAGGAAGAGAGGAAGAAAGGATAGAGGAGAAGAAGAGACAGGAGAGGAGAGAAGAGAAGAAAGGAAGGAGGGAAGGGAAGGAAGGAGAGACGGAGAAGAAGGAAGAAGGAGAAAAGGGGAAGAGGAGGAGAGGAAGGAGGGAAAGAAGGAGAGGAAAGGAGAGAAGGAAGAAGGAAGAAGAGAGGAGAAGGAGAGAGAAGGAGACAGGGAAAGAAGACTAGAGAGAAGGAGGAAGAAAGGAGAGGAAGCAGAGAAGGAGAGAGGAGAAAGGAGAGGAGAGGAAGAGGAAGAGAAGGAGAAGGAGAGAGGAGAAGGAGAGAGAAGGAGAAGGAGAAGGAGGAGGAGGCAGGAAGAGAAAGGAGAAGGAGGAGAGGACAGGCAGAGACAGAGAGGAGAGGAGAGTAGGCAGGCAGAGAAGGAGAAGAAGAAGGAGAGGACAGCAGAGAAAGGAGAAGGAGGAGAGGAGGCAAGAGGCAGGAGAAGAGGAGAGGAGGAGGAGGACAGAGAGAAGGAGAAGGAGGAGGGAAGCAGGCAGGAGACAGGAGAGAGAGGAGGAGAGGAAGCAGGCCGAGAAGGAGAAGGAGGGAGGAGCAGGCAGAGACAGGAAGGAGGAGAAGAGGAGAGAGCAGCAGAGAAGGGAAGGAGGAAGAGAAGCAGGCAGAGACAGGAGAAGGAGGAGAGGACAGAGGAAAGGAGAAGGAGGGAGAGAGGAGAAAGGGAGGGAGAAGAAGAGAGAAGGAGAAGAGAGGAGGAGCGAAGCAGGACAGGAGAAGGAGAAGGAGGAGAGGGAGAAGAAGAGAGAGGAGAAGGAGGAGGAGACAGGCAGAGAGAGAAAGAAAGGAGGAGAGGAGCAGGCAGAGACAGGAGAAGGAAGAAGAGGAGCAGGCAGAGACAGGAAGAAGGAGGAGAGGAGCAGGACAGAGAGCAGGGAGAAGGAGGAGAGGGAAGGAGGCAGAGAGAGGAGAAGGAGGAGGAAGGAGCAGGCAGAGAAGAAGGGAGAGACAGGAGAGGGCGAAGGAGGAGAGGAGCAGGCAGAGACAGGAGAGGAAGACAGAAGAAGGGAAGGAAGGAGAAGGAAGAGACAGGGAAGAGGAGAGGAGCAAGGAGAGAAAGGAAGAAGAAGAAGAGAAGCAGGCAGAGAAAGGAGAGGAATGAGGAGAGGAGCAGGCAGAGAAGAAGAGGGAGAGAGGAGAAGGAGACAGGAGACAGGAGAGGGAGAGGAGCAGGAGAGAAAGGAAAGGAGAAGGACGAGAGGAGAAGGCAGAGAAGGAGAGAGGAGAGGAGAGGAGAAGAAGAAGAAGGAGAAGGAGGAAGGAAGAGGAAGAGAAGGAAGAGAAGAGGAGGAGGAGAGAGCAGGAGAAGAAGTGGAGGAGAAGGAGGAGAGAGAGGAAGAAGGGAGAAGGAAGGAGAGGAGAAGGCAGAGGAAGGAAAGGGAGGAGAAGAGGAGGAGCAGAGACAGAGAGAAGGAGGAGGAGGAGAGCAGGCAGAGACAGGAGAAGGGAAGAGAGAGGAGCAGGCAGAAGACAGAGAAGAAGGAGGAGAGGAGCAGGCAGAGGACAGGAGAAGGAGGAGAGGAGCAGGAAGAGGAGACAGGAGGAAGGAGGAGAGGAGCAGGCAAGAGACAGGAGAAGGAGGAGAGAGAGCAGGAGAGGAGAGAGGAGGAGAGGAGCAGGCAAGAGACAGGAGAAGGAGGAGAGGAGGAGGAGGAGAGAGAGGAGAGGAGGAGAGGAGCAGGCAGAGACAGGAGGAGAGAGGAGAGAGCAGGCAGAGACAGGAGAAGGAGGAGAGGAGCAGGCAGAGACAGGAGAGGAGAAGGAGGAGAGGAGCAGGCAAGAGGAGAGGAGCAGGAGAAGGAGGAGGAGGAGCAGGCAGAGACAGAAGAGGGAGAAGGAGGAGAGGAGCAGGCAGAGACAGGAGAAGGAGGAGAGGAGCAGGCAGAGACAGGAGAAGGAGGAGGAGGAGCAGGCAGAAGACAGGAGAAGGAGGAGAGGAGCAGGCAAAGAGACAGGAGAAGGAGGAGAGGAGCAGGCAGAGACAGGAGAAGGAGGAGAGGAGCAGGCAGAGACAGGAGAAGGAGGAGAGGAGCAGGCAGAGACAGAAGAGGGAGAAGGAAGAGAGGAGCAGGCAGAGACAGGAGAAGGAGGAGAGGAGCAGGCAGAGACAGGAGAAGGAGGAGAGGAGCAGGCAGAGACAGAAGAGGGAGAAGGAGGAGAGGAGCAGGCAGAGACAGGAGAAGGAGGAGAGGAGCAGGCAGAGACAGGAGAAGGAGGAGAGGAGCAGGCAGAGACAGGAGAAGGAGGAGAGGAGCAGGCAGAAGACAGGAGAAGGAGGAGAGGAGCAGGCAGAGACAGGAGAAGGAGGAGAGGAGCAGGCAGAGACAGGAGAAGGAGGAGAGGAGCAGGCAGAGACAGGAGAAGGAGGAGAGGAGCAGGCAGAGACAGGAGAAGGAGGAGAGGAGCAGGCAGAGACAGGAGAAGGAGGAGAGGAGCAGGCAGAGACAGGAGAAGGAGGAGAGGAGCAGGCAGAGACAGGAGAAGGAGGAGAGGAGCAGGCAGAGACAGGAGAGGGAGAAGGAGGAGAGGAGCAGGCAGAGACAGGAGAAGGAGAAGGAGGAGAGGAGCAGGCAGAGACAGGAGAAGGAGGAGAGGAGCAGGCAGAGACAGGAGAAGGAGGAGAGGAGCAGGCAGAGACAGAGAGGAGAGGAGGAGAGGAGCAGGCAGAGACAGGAGAAGGAGGAGAGGAGCAGGCAGAGACAGAAGAAGGAGAAGGAGGAGAGGAGCAGGCAGAGACAGGAGAAGGAGAAGGAGGAGAGGAGCAGGCAGAGACAGGAGAAGGAGGAGAGGAGCAGGCAGAGACAGGAGAAGGAGGAGAGGAGCAGGCAGAGACAGGAGAAGGAGGAGAGGAGCAGGCAGAGACAGGAGAAGGAGAAGGAGGAGAGGAGCAGGCAGAGACAGGAGAAGGAGGAGAGGAGCAGGCAGAGACAGGAGAAGGAGGAGAGGAGCAGGCAGAGACAGGAGAAGGAGGAGAGGAGCAGGCAGAGACAGGAGAAGGAGGAGAGGAGCAGGCAGAGACAGGAGAAGGAGGAGAGGAGCAGGCAGAGACAGGAGAAGGAGAAGGAGGAGAGGAGCAGGCAGAGACAGGAGAGGGAGGAGGAGAGGAGCAGGCAGAGACAGGAGAAGGAGGAGAGGAGCAGGCAGAGACAGGAGAAGGAGGAGAGGAGCAGGCAAAGACAGGAGAAGGAGGAGAGGAGCAGGCAGAGACAGGAGAAGGAGGAGAGGAGCAGGCAGAGACAGGAGAAGGAGGAGAGGAGCAGGCAAAGACAGGAGAAGGAGGAGAGGAGCAGGCAGAGACAGGAGAAGGAGGAGAGGAGCAGGCAGAGACAGGAGAAGGAGGAGAGGAGCAGGCAAAGACAGGAGAAGGAGGAGAGGAGCAGGCAGAGACAGGAGAAGGAGGAGAGGAGCAGGCAGAGACAGGAGAAGGAGGAGAGGAGCAGGCAGAGACAGGAGAAGGAGGAGAGGAGCAGGCAGAGACAGGAGAAGGAGGAGAGGAGCAGGCAGAGACAGGAGAAGGAGGAGAGGAGCAGGCAGAGACAGGAGAGGGAGAAGGAGGAGAGGAGCAGGCAGAGACAGGAGAAGGAGGAGAGGAGCAGGCAGAGACAGGAGAAGGAGGAGAGGAGCAGGCAGAGACAGGAGAAGGAGGAGAGGAGCAGGCAGAGACAGGAGAAGGAGGAGAGGAGCAGGCAGAGACAGGAGAAGGAGGAGAGGAGCAGGCAGAGACAGGAGAAGGAGGAGAGGAGCAGGCAGAGACAGGAGAAGGAGGAGAGGAGCAGGCAGAGACAGGAGAAGGAGGAGAGGAGCAGGCAGAGACAGGAGAAGGAGGAGAGGAGCAGGCAGAGACAGGAGAAGCAGGAGAGGAGCAGGCAAGACAGGAGAAGGAGGAGAGGAGCAGGCAGAGACAGGAGAAGGAGGAGAGGAGCAGGCAGAGACAGGAGAAGGAGGAGAGGAGCAGGCAGAGACAGGAGAAGGAGGAGAGGAGCAGGCAGAGACAGGAGAAGGAGGAGAGGAGCAGGCAGAGACAGGAGAAGGAGGAGAGGAGCAGGCAGAGACAGGAGAAGGAGGAGAGGAGCAGGCAGAGACAGGAGAAGGAGAAGGAGGAGAGGAGCAGGCAGAGACAGGAGAAGGAGAAGGAGGAGAGGAGCAGGCAGAGACAGGAGAAGGAGAAGGAGGAGAGGAGCAGGCAGAGACAGGAGAAGGAGAGAGGAGCGCAGAGACAGGAGAAGGAGGAGAGAGCAGGAGACAGGAGAAGGAGGAGAGGAGCAGGCAGAGACAGGAGAAGGAGAAGGAGGAGAGGAGCAGGCAGAGACAGGAGAAGGAGGAGAGGAGCAGGCAGAGACAGGAGAAGGAGAAGGAGGAGAGGAGCAGGCAGAGACAGGAGAAGGAGGAGAGGAGCAGGCAGAGACAGGAGAAGGAGGAGAGGAGCAGGCAGAGACAGGAGAAGGAGGAGAGGAGCAGGCAGAGACAGGAGAAGGAGGAGAGGAGCAGGCAAAGACAGGAGAGGGAGGAGAGGAGCAGGCAGAGACAGGAGAAGGAGGAGAGGAGCAGGCAAAGACAGGAGAAGGAGGAGAGGAGCAGGCAGAGACAGGAGAAGGAGGAGAGGAGCAGGCAGAGACAGGAGAAGGAGGAGAGGAGCAGGCAGAGACAGGAGAAGGAGGAGAGGAGCAGGCAGAGACAGGAGATGGGAGGAGAGGAGCAGGCAGAGACAGGAGAAGGAGGAGAGGAGCAGGCAGAGACAGGAGAAGGAGGAGAGGAGCAGGCAGAGACAGGAGAGGGAGGAGAGGAGCAGGCAGAGACAGGAGAAGGAGGAGAGGAGCAGGCAGAGACAGGAGAAGGAGGAGAGGAGCAGGCAGAGACAGGAGAAGGAGGAGAGGAGCAGGCAGAGACAGGAGAGGGAGGAGGAGAGGAGCAGGCAGAGACAGGAGAAGGAGAAGGAGGAGAGGAGCAGGCAGAGACAGGAGAGGGAGGAGGAGAGGAGCAGGCAAAGACAGGAGAAGGAGAAGGAGGAGAGGAGCAGGCAGAGACAGGAGAGGGAGGAGGAGAGAAGCAGACAGAGACAGGAGAAGGAGAAGGAGGAGAGGAGCAGGCAAAGACAGGAGAAGGAGGAGAGGAGCAGGCAGAGACAGGAGAAGGAGGAGAGGAGCAGGCAAAGACAGGAGAAGGAGGAGGAGAGAAGCAGACAGAGACAGGAGAAGGAGAAGGAGGAGAGGAGCAGGCAGAGACAGGAGAGGGAGGAGGAGAGGAGCAGACAGAGACAGGAGAAGGAGAAGGAGGAGAGGAGCAGGCAGAGACAGAAGAAGGAGGAGAAGGAGAGGAGCAGACAGAGACAGGAGAAGGAGGAGAAGGAGAGGAGCAGACAGAGACAGGAGAAGGAGAGGAGGAGAGGAGCAGACAGAGACAGAAGAAGGAGGAGGAGGAGAGGAGCAGACAGAGACATGAGAAGGAGAAGGAGGAGAGGAGCAGGCAGAGACAGAAACAGAAGGAGGAGAGGAGCAGGCAGAGACAGGAGAAGGAGAAGCACGAGAGGAGCAGGCAGAGACAGGAGAAGGAGAAGGAGGAGAGGACCAGGCAGAGACAGGAGAGGGAGAGGGATGAGAGGAGCAAGCAGAGACAGGAGAAGGAGAAGTACGAGAGGAGCAGGCAGAGACAAGAGAGGGAGAAGGAGGAGAGGAGCAGGCAGAGACAGGAGAAGGAGAAGGAGGAGAGGAGCAAGCAGAGACAGGAGAAGGAGAAGTACGAGAGGAGGAGGCAGAGACAGGAGAAGGAGAGGGACGAGAGGAGCAGGCAGAGATAGGAGAGGGAGAAGGAGGAGAGGAGCAGGCAGAGACAGGAGAGGGAGGGGGAGGAGAGGAGCAGGCAGAGACAGGAGAGGAGAAGGAGGAGAGGAGCAGGCAGAGACAGGAGAGGGAGAAGGAGGAGAGGAGCAGGCAGAGACAAGAGAGGGAGAAGGAGGAGAGGAGCAGGCAGAGACAGGAGAGGAGAAGGAGGAGAGGAGCAGGCAGAGACAGGAGAGGGAGAAGGAGGAGAGGAGCAGGCAGAGACAGGAGAAGGAGAAGTACGAGAGGAGGAGGCAGAGACAGGAGAAGGAGAGGGACGAGAGGAGCAGGCAGAGACAGGAGAGGGAGAAGGAGGAGAGGAGCAGGCAGAGACAGGAGAGGGAGAAGGAGGAGAGGAGCAGGCAGAGACAAGAGAGGAGAAGGAGGAGAGGAGCAGGCAGAGACAGGAGAAGGAGAAGGAGGAGAGGAGCAGGCAGAGACAGAAGAAGGGGAAGGAGGAGAGGAGCAGGCAGAGACAGAAGAAGGGGAAGGAGGAGAGAAGCAGGCAGAGACAGGAGAAGGGGAAGGAGGAGAGAAGCAGGTAGAGACAGGAGAAGGAGAAGGAGGAGAGGAGCAGGCAAAGACAGGAGAAGGAGAAGGAGGAGAGGAGCAGGCAGAGACAGGAGAAGGAGAAGGAGGAGAGGAGCAGGCAGAGACATGAGAAGGAGAAGGAGGAGAGGAGCAGGCAGAGACAGGAGAGGGAGAAGGAGGAGAGGAGCAGGCAGAAACAGAAACAGAAGGAGGAGAGGAGCAGGCAGAGACAGGAGAAGGAGAAGCACGAGAGGAGCAGGCAGAGACAGGAGAAGGAGAAGGAGGAGAGGACCAGGCAGAGACAGGAGAGGGAGAGGGATGAGAGGAGCAGGCAGAGACAGAAGAAGGAGAAGGAGGAGAGGAGCAGGCAGAGACAGAAGAAGGAGACGCACGAGAGGAGCAGGCAGAGACAAGAGAGGGAGAAGGAGGAGAGGAGCAGGCAGAGACAGGAGAAGGAGAAGGAGGAGAGGAGCAAGCAGAGACAGGAGAAGGAGAAGTACGAGAGGAGGAGGCAGAGACAGGAGAAGGAGAGGGACGAGAGGAGCAGGCAGAGATAGGAGAGGGAGAAGGAGGAGAGGAGCAGGCAGAGACAGGAGAGGGAGAAGGAGGAGAGGAGCAGGCAGAGACAAGAGAGGGAGAAGGAGGAGAGGAGCAGGCAGAGACAGGAGAAGGAGAAGGAGGAGAGGAGCAGGCAGAGACAGGAGAAGGAGAAGGACGAGAGGAGCAGGCAGAGACAGGAGAAGGAGAGGGACGAGAGGAGCAGGCAGAGACAGGAGAGGGAGAAGGAGGAGAGGAGCAGGCAGAGACAGGAGAGGGAGAAGGAGGAGAGGAGCAGGCAGAGACAGAAGAAGGAGAAGGAGGAGAGGAGCAGGCAGAGACAGGAGAAGGAGAAGGAGGAGAGGAGCAGGCAGAGACAGAAGAAGGAGAAGGAGGAGAGGAGCAGGCAGAGACAGGAGAAGGAGAAGGAGGAGAGGAGCAGGCAGAGACAGAAGAAGGAGAAGGAGGAGAGGAGCAGGCAGAGACAGAAGAAGGAGAAGGAGGAGAGGAGCAGGCAGAGACAGGAGAAGGAGAAGGAGGAGAGGAGCAGGCAGAGACAGAAGAAGGAAGAGGAGGAGAGGAGCAGGCAGAGACAGGAGAAGGAGAAGGAGGAGAGGAGCAGGCAGAGACAGAAGAAGGAAGAGGAGGAGAGGAGCAGGCAGAGACAGGAGAAGGAGAAGGAGGAGAGGAGCAGGCAGAGACAGGAGAAGGAGAAGGAGGAGAGGAGCAGGCAGAGACAGGAGAAGGAGGAGGAGGAGAGGAGCAGGCAGAGACAGAGAAGGAGAAGGAGGAGAGGAGCAGGCAGAGACAGGAGAAGGAGGAGGAGGAGAGGAGCAGGCAGAGACAGGAGAAGGAGGAGGAGGAGAGGAGCAGGCAGAGACAGGAGAGGGAGAAGGAGGAGAGGAGCAGGCAGAGACAGGAGAAGGAGAAGGACGAGAGGAGCAGGCAGAGACAGGAGAAGGAGAGGAGGAGAGGAGCAGGCAGAGACAGGAGAGGGAGAAGGAGGAGAGGAGCAGGCAGAGACAGGAGAAGGAGAGGGAGGAGAGGAGCAGGCAGAGACAGGAGAAGGAGAAGGAGGAGAGGAGCAGGCAGAGACAGGAGAAGGAGAAGGACGAGAGGAGCAGGCAGAGACAGGAGAGGGAGAAGGAGGAGAGGAGCAGGCAGAGACAGGAGAGGGAGAAGGAGGAGAGGAGCAGGCAGAGACAGGAGAAGGAGAAGGAGGAGAGGAGCAGGCAGAGACAGGAGAAGGAGAAGGACGAGAGGAGCAGGCAGAGACAGGAGAAGGAGAAGGACGAGAGGAGCAGGCAGAGACAGGAGAGGGAGAAGGAGGAGAGGAGCAGGCAGAGACAGAAGAAGGAGAAGGAGGAGAGGAGCAGGCAGAGACAGGAGAAGGAGAGGGACGAGAGGAGCAGGCAGAGACAGGAGAGGGAGAAGGAGGAGAGGAGCAGGCAGAGACAGAAGAGGGAGAAGGAGGAGAGGAGCAGGCAGAGACAGAAACAAAGGGAGGAGAAGAGCAGGTAGAGACAGGAAAGGGAGGAGGAGGAGAGGAGCAGGCAGAGACAGGAGAGGGAGAAGGAGGAGAGGAGCAGGCAGAGACAGAAGAAGGAGAAGGACGAGAGGAGCAGGCAGAGACAGAAGAAGGAGAAGGAGGAGAGGAGCAGACAGAGACAAGAGAAGGAGAGGAGCAGGCAGAGACAGGAGAGGGAGAGGACGAGAGGAGCAGGCAGAGACAGGAGAAGGAGAAGGAGGAGAGGAGCAGGCAGAGACAGAAGAAGGAGAAGGAGGAGAGGAGCAGGCAGAGACAGGAGAGGGAGAAGGAGGAGAGGAGCAGGCAGAGACAGGAGAAGGAGAAGGAGGAGAGGAGCAGGCAGAGACAGAAGAGGGAGAAGGAAGAGAGGAGCAGGCAGAGACAGAAACAAAGGGAGGAGAAGAGCAGGTAGAGACAGGAAAGGGAGGAGGAGGAGAGGAGCAGGCAGAGACAGGAGAGGGAGAAGGAAGAGAGGAGCAGGCAGAGACAGAAGAAGGAGCAGGACTAGAGGAGCAGGCAGAGACAGGAAAAGGAGAAGAAGGAGAGGAGCAGGCAGAGAAAATAGATGGAGGGGGACGAGAGGAGCAGGCAGAGACAGGAGAGGGAGAGGGACGAGAGGAGCGGGCAGAGACAGGAGAAGGAGAAGGAGGAGAGGAGCAGGCAGAGACAGAAGAAGGAGAAGGAGGAGAGGAGCAGGCAGATAAAGGAGAGGGAGGAGGAGGAGAGGAGCAGGCAGAGACAGGAGAAGGAGAGGGACGAGAGGAGCAGGCAGATAAAGGAGAGGGAGAAGGAGAAGAGGAGCAGGCAGATAAAGGAGAGGGAGGAGGAGGAGAAGAGCAGGCAGATAAAGGAGAGGGAGAGGGACGAGAGGAGCAGGCAGAGACAGAAGAAGGAGAAGGAGGAGAGGAGCAGGCAGATAAAGGAGAGGGAGGAGGAGGAGAGGAGGCAAAATGAGGGAGAAAGGAAGTTTGCCATCATGATTGTGTATGTTTCTGTGAGTATGTATGTATGTATGTATGTATGTATGTATGTATGTATGTATGTATGTATGTATGTATGTATGTATGTATGTATGTATGTATGTATGTATGTATGTATGTATGTATGTATGTATGTATGTATGTATGTATGTATGTATGTATGTATGTATGTATGTATGTATGTATGTATGCTTGCTTATTTATTGTTCCTATCGACTATCGCCCGAAGTACAAGTGACGTCTAAATATGACCTATCAGTGTGACGTACAAACTCAGTTCTTCTCGTTTGCTAAAATATTCAACTACATTTTTCTGTAGAACTTGAGGGAGCAGTTTGTTCCATTTTTGACGTATCCATATACAGATAATATCTGGCTTGTGTGTGCTCAACTAAATAGCCTATGGGAAACTCTTTGGTCTATGTTGATACAGCCGTGATTTCATGTTCAAGTATACACGGATATGATTGTTGTGTATTTTTAAAAAATATATGCAACCAGCACTTTGTATTCTGCTTCTGTAAAATATCATCCTCTCTACAGTCAGTTGAATAGCAGGTGATCAAAGGGAGACAATCATGCTAAATTAAACGATGCTTCTAGAGCAAGCCATCAGCAGTTATGTCCCAAAAGCACACTTGGCATGCAATTCTATTGAGAAAGCTCTTTTGTCTCTGTCTTCCTGTTTTACACTCTCAAAGAAGCCACCACCATTGTGAGTATTGTAAATAGTCAGACTCTACCCTATCCTATGGTGCTGCATTTCGCATGAATCATGTATCTATTCACTATGTACAACATTGTACTCCTTCGTGAATAAAGTCTTGTTGATATGTATGTATGTATGTATGTATGTATGTATGTATGTATGTATGTATGTATGTATGTATGTATGTATGTATGTATGTATGTATGTATGTATGTATGTATGTATGTATGTATGTATGTATGTATGTATGTATGTATGTATGTATGTATGTATGTATGTATGTATGTATGTATGTATGTATGTATGTATGTATGTATGTATGTATGTATGTATGTATGTATGTATGTATGTATGTATGTATGTATGTATGTATGTATGTATGTATGTATGTATGTATGTATGTATGTATGTATGTATGTATGTATGTATGTATGTATGTATGTATGTATGTATGTATGTATGTATGTATGTATGTATGTATGTATGTATGTATGTATGTATGTATGTATGTATAAGCTATAAGAAACTGTTTGATCTATGTTGATACAGCCGTATGTGTACTTGTCACACCTGCCTGTTCTGTGCTAAAATATTAACTACATTTTTCTGTAGAGCATGAGGGAGCAGTTTGTTCCATGTTGACATATAGATATGGTTTGTGTGTGCTTAACTGAATAACCTATGGGAAACTGTTTGATCTATGTTGATACAGCCGTGAATTCATATTCAGGTATACACGGGTATGATTGTTGTGTATTCAAAAAATATATGCAACCAGCACTTTGTATTCTGCTTCAGTAAAATATCATCCTCTCTACAATCAGTTGAATAGCAGGTGATCAAAGGGAGACAATCATGCTAAATTAAACGATGCTTCTAGAGCAAGCCATCAGCAGTTATGTCCCATAAGTACACTTGGCATGCAATTCTATTGAAAAAACTCTTTTGTCTCTATCTCCCCGTTTACACTCCCAAAGAAGCGACCACCATCGTGAGTATTGTAAGTAGTCAGACTCTACCCTATCCTAAGGTGCTACATTTCGCATGAATCATGTATCTATTCACTATGTACAACATTGTACTCCTTCGTGAATAAAGTCTTGTTGATATGTATGTATGTATGTATGTATGTATGTATGTATGTATGTATGTATGTATGTATGTATGTATGTATGTATGTATGTATGTATTTAAGTGTGTATGGTTTTTTCATTGTGTTAGTGATACTGATAATGTGTGTGTGTGTGTTTGTGTGTTTGTGCGTGCTTGCGTGCGTGCGCGCGCGCGCGCGCGTGTGTGTGCTTGTGTGTATGTGTGTGTGTTTGTGTGTGTAATTATGAGTGTGTGTGTGTATGTTTGTATGTGTGTTTGTGTGTGTGTGTGTGTGCGTGTGTGTGTGTGTATGTGTTTGTTAGTGTGTTTGTGTGTGTGTGTGTGTGTGTGTGTGTGTGTGCATGTGCGTGTGTGTATGTGCGTGAGTGAGTGTGTGTGTGTATGTGCACGCGCGTACGTGCGTGTGTGTGTGTATGTGTTTGTTAGTGTGTTTGTGTGTATCTGTGTGTGTGTATGTGTGTGTATATGTGCGCGCGCGCTTGTAGGAGTATGTGCATCTGCGTGCGTGTGCGTGTGTGTGTGTGTGTGTGTGTGTGTGCGTGTGTCTGTTGGTGCGTGCGTGCGTGCATGTGTGTGTGTGCGTGCCTGCGTGCTTGCGTCCGTGTAGGCGTGTGTGAATTAATTACATTTTGTTGTAATTACGTCTCATTGTTTTGTCTAGTTAATGCATTTATTTTCTTATTCTATTTTGTTCTTACAAGTGAGTTAGGAGCACTGATATCGTTGTCGGTCGAAAAAAGTGAAATCGTATCATCTTCATGTTGGTGATAGTGGTAAATGGAACTGGTTGACTGGTGGTGGTAGTAGTGGTGATGGTTGTGGTGGTGATTCAGTGGTGAAGATAATGGTAAGGTGGTGGTAGTAACTGAGATGGTAGTGGTCTCGGTAGTGGTGGTGGTTGTGGTGGTAGTGGTGTTAATGCTAATAGTGGACGTGGTATATTAATGCTAGTGATGTCAGTGGAGTTAATAGTGGTGATGAGGTAGTGGTGATGAAGTAGTGGTGGTAGTGGTGTTAATGCTAATAGTGGACGTGGTATATTAATGCTAGTGATGTCGGTGGAGTTAATTGTGGTGATGAGGTAGTGGTGGTGGTTGTGGTGGTAGTGGTGTTAATGCTTGTAGTGGAAGTGGTATATTAATGCTAGTGATGTCGGTGGAGTTAATTGTGGTGATGAGGTAGTGGTTAACTCGCATTGTTTCTCCCCACCCAGGAGTAAAACCGGGTACCTGTGAGGGCAATATTGGCAAAAACGTTGTGCGATTAACCCTTGTATGCGGCCAAGCGCCAGCATCGGGTTGGAATACTCCCCAGGGAGCGGAGTTGGTGCTGGTACCTGACTGTGTGTGTCTTAAATGTCTGTCACTATGTTTGTTGTGAGGTACCAGTGAGGATTGATGAAGATGCCCAGTGATCAGGGGGTAAAGTGTAAGCGGTTTGAGACCCTGACAAAGGGTGTAAGTCGCTATAAAAAACCACACCTTTACCTTTACCTTTACTGGTGATGAGGTAGTGGTGGTAGTGGTGTTAATGCTTGTAGTGGAAGTGGTATATTAATGCTAGTGATGTCGGTGGAGTTAATAGTGGTGGCGGTAGTGGTGGTGGTTATGGTGTTAATGCTAATAGTGGAAGTGGTATATTAATGCTAGTGATGTCGGTGGAGTTAATTGTGGTGATGAGGTAGTGGTGGTGGTAGTGGTGTTAATGCTTGTAGTGGAAGTGGTATATTAATGCTAGTGATGTCGGTGGAGTTAATAGTGGTGATGAGGTAGTGGTGATGAAGTAGTGGTGGTAGTGGTGGTGGTAGTGGTGGTGGTTATGGTGGTAGTGGTGTTAATGCTTGTAGTGGAAGTGGTATATTAATGCTAGTGATGTCGGTGGAGTTAATTGTGGTGATGAGGTAGTGGTGGTGGTAGTGGTGTTAATGCTTGTAGTGGAAGTGGTATATTAATGCTAGTGATGTCGGTGGAGTTAATTGTGGTGATGAGGTAGTGGTGGTGGTTGTGGTGGTAGTGGTGTTAATGCTTGTAGTGGAAGTGGTATATTAATGCTAGTGATGTCGGTGGAGTTAATAGTGGTGGCGGTAGTGGTGGTGGTTGTGGTGGTAGTGGTGTTAATGCTTGTAGTGGAAGTGGTATATTAATGCTAGTGATGTCGGTGGAGTTAATAGTGGTGGCGGTAGTGGTGGTGGTTGTGGTGGTAGTGGTGTTAATGCTTGTAGTGGAAGTGGTATATTAATGCTAGTGATGTCGGTGGAGTTAATTGTGGTGATGAGGTAGTGGTGGTGGTAGTGGTGTTAATGCTTGTAGTGGAAGTGGTATATTAATGCTAGTGATGTCGGTGGAGTTAATTGTGGTGATGAGGTAGTGGTGGTGGTAGTGGTGTTAATGCTTGTAGTGGAAGTGGTATATTAATGCTAGTGATGTCGGTGGAGTTAATTGTGGTGATGAGGTAGTGGTGTTAATGCTTGTAGTGGAAGTGGTATATTAATGCTAGTGATGTCGGTGGAGTTAATAGTGGTGGCGGTAGTGGTGGTGGTTGTGGTGGTTGTGGTGTTAATGCTTGTAGTGGAAGTGGTATATTAATGCTAGTGGTGTCGGTGGAGTTAATTGTGGTGATGAGGTAGTGGTGGTGGTTGTGGTGGTAGTGGTGTTAATGCTTGTAGTGGAAGTGGTATATTAATGCTAGTGATGTCGGTGGAGTTAATTGTGGTGATGAGGTAGTGGTGGTGGTTGTGGTGGTAGTGGTGTTAATGCTTGTAGTAAAAGTGGTATATTAATGCTAGTGATGTCGGTGGAGTTAATAGTGGTGATGAGGTAGTGGTGGTGGTTGTGGTGGTAGTGGTGTTAATGCTTGTAGTGGAAGTGGTATATTAATGCTAGTGATGTCGGTGGAGTTAATAGTGGTAGCGGTAGTGGTGGTGGTTGTGGTGGTAGTGGTGTTCATGCTAATAGTGGAAGTGGTATATTAATGCTAGTGATGTCGGTGGAGTTAATTGTGGTGATGAGGTAGTGGTGGTGGTAGTGGTGTTAATGCTTGTAGTGGAAGTGGTATATTAATGCTAGTGATGTCGGTGGAGTTAATTGTGGTGATGAGGTAGTGGTGGTGGTTGTGGTGGTAGTGGTGTTAATGCTTGTAGTGGAAGTGGTATATTAATGCTAGTGATGTCGGTGGAGTTAATTGTGGTGATGAGGTAGTGGTGGTGGTTGTGGTGGTAGTGGTGTTAATGCTTGTAGTAGAAGTGGTATATTAATGCTAGTGATGTCGGTGGAGTTAATCGTGGTGATGATGTAGTGGTGGTGGTTGTGGTGGTAGTGGTGTTAATGCTTGTAGTGGAAGTGGTATATTAATGCTAGTGATGTCGGTGGAGTTAATAGTGGTGGCGGTAGTGGTGGTGGTTGTGGTGGTAGTGGTGTTAATGCTAATAGTGGAAGTGGTATATTAATGCTAGTGATGTCGGTGGAGTTAATAGTGGTGATGAGGTAGTGGTGATGAGGTAGTGGTGGTAGTGGTGTTAATGCTAATAGTGGACGTGGTATATTAATGCTAGTGATGTCGGTGGAGTTAATAGTGGTGGCGGTAGTGGTGGTGGTTGTGGTGGTAGTGGTGTTAATGCTTGTAGTGGAAGTGGTATATTAATGCTAGTGATGTCGGTGGAGTTAATAGTGGTGATGAGGTAGTGGTGGTAGTGGTGTTAATGCTAATAGTGAAAGTGGTATATTAATGCTAGTGATGTAGGTGGAGTTAATAGTGGTGATGAGGTAGTGGTGGTAGTGGTGTTAATGCTAATAGTGGACGTGGTATATTAATGCTAGTGATGTAGGTGGAGTTAATAGTGGTGATGAGGTAGTGGTGGTGGTTGTAGTGGAAGTGGTATATTAATGCTAGTGATGTCGGTGGAGTTAATTGTGGTGATGAGGTAGTGGTGGTGGTTGTGGTGGTAGTGGTGTTAATGCTTGTAGTGGAAGTGGTATATTAATGCTAGTGATGTAGGTCGAGTTAATAGTGGTGATGAGGTAGTGGTGGTAGTGGTGTTAATGCTAATAGTGGACGTGGTATATTAATGCTAGTGATGTCGGTGGAGTTAATTGTGGTGATGAGGTAGTGGTGATGAGGTAGTGGTGGTAGTGGTGTTATTGCTTGTAGTGGAAGTGGTATATTAATGCTAGTGATGTCGGTGGAGTTAATAGTGGTGATGAGGTAGTGGTGGTGGTTGTGGTGGTAGTGGTGTTAATGCTTGTAGTGGAAGTGGTATATTAATGCTAGTGATGTCGGTGGAGTTAATAGTGGTGATGAGGTAGTGGTGGTGGTTGTGGTGGTAGTGGTGTTAATGCTTGTAGTGGAAGTGGTATATTAATGCTAGTGATGTCGGTGGAGTTAATTGTGGTGATGAGGTAGTGGTGATGAGGTAGTGGTGGTAGTGGTGTTATTGCTTGTAGTGGAAGTGGTATATTAATGCTAGTGATGTCGGTGGAGTTAATTGTGGTGATGAGGTAGTGGTGTTAATGCTTGTAGTGGAAGTGGTATATTAATGCTAGTGATGTCGGTGGAGTTAATAGTGGTGATGAGGTAGTGGTGTGGACGACTCTATACAAT
>JAWQFJ010016308.1:302500-317500 GCA_034096865.1 Theodoxus fluviatilis | reverse complement strand
AACAATTCTTTAAAAAAATTACTGATTAATCTTCTTTGTGTAAAAACAGTACTAATATTTACTTCTATTATTGAAGGCAAATACCGTTTTAAAAATACACAATTTAAGATGTGATCATGCGTTAATTTTTGAAAACCGCATAAACATTTAACTTTAGTATTATATTTATTTCTAAAAGAGTTTAATTTCCAACGATATGCCAATTCTATGGCATTGTTATTCATCTTTTCTAATGAATTAATTGAAAAGTGACATACTTGTTTCATAATGATAGATTCATTTTTTTGCAAATCTTCTTGATATTTCTTTAAATCATTTTTCATTGTACTATTAAGAATGTAGTAACATTCTTGTAAAGAAAAAGGTAAGTTAACGTATTTGGCATTATTGGTATATTTTGCACCACATTTTGCAGCTTTATCAACTTTTTCATTATAATAAAACCCACAATGGGATGGAATCCAACAGAAAGAAATATTAATACCTTGTATTTTTAAGCAATTAATTAAATAACTTATTTCAATTATCAAATCCGATCTACATTTTAAATTTAAAGTTTTCAATGCACTAACCTTGTGTTTGTGTGTGCGCGCGTGTGTGTGTGTGTGTGTGTGTGTGTGTGTGTGTGTGTGTGTGTGTGTGTGTGACATTTATCTAATAATACATCTGTCAACATGAACATACTATCTATTGCCCGTTTTGAAACTCGCTTTCTTTAATCCAGAAACGACACGATGCCACCGCACACCCAAGGTACTTGATAACCAAGGAGGATTTATTCCAACGCATCCTGGAGGCCCATGTCAGTACCGGACACGGAGGAATAAAGAAGACACGCCTCGGACTTCACGACAAATACTGCAATATTACTGAACGGATGGTGGCCATATTCCTAGCAAACTGCGAATCGTGTCAGAAGAAGAAGTCAAAGCCAAACAAGGGACTGGTGGTGAAACCATTATGCAGTTCGGGCTTGGGTTCGCGAGGACAGGTGGACCTCATCATCATGGAGTCACAGCCAGATAGAGACTACGTGAATATAATGAACTACCAGGATCACTTCACTAAGTTCAATTTTCTAAGACCACTGAAGTCGAGGACCGCTGCAGAAGTCGCCTACAACTTGATTGATGTTTTTACACTGATAGGAGCCCCATGCATCTTGCAGAGCGACAATGGTCGTGAATTCGCGGCGAAAGTGGTATACGAATTGAAAGAATTGTGGCCTTCGCTGATGATCGTGCATGGGCGGCCGAGGCACCCCCAAAGCCAAGGTAGCGTCGAAAGATCAAACCATGACATCAAGCAGATGTTAATTGCATGGACAACAGACAACTCCTGCAGCAAATGGGCGGAAGGTCTGCGATTTGTCATGCTGCAAAAGAATTCGTCAGCGCATCGAAATTTGAACAACCGTTCTCCCTTTGAGGTCATGTTTGGCCAAAAGCCACTGGTTGGGCTGCAGAAAACTAGCCTCCCTAATGATGTGATGAGGAAGCTGGAAACTGAAGAAGAGCTTGCTGGACTTATAGCAAATACTACACCCCCGCATGGTGAAACAGACGACGATGACACAGATTTCGTTCCACAGATGAGCCCCATCGATGACAGTAGGTTATCTCCGCAAGCCGCAGGACCTTCTTCAAGAGAAGACGCAGAAGGTGAGTCAGTCAGTGCTGCAATAGCCCATCTACGTGCGACTCAAACAAAGGCCAGGTCTGACACAGACAACGAGGACGAAGAAGAAACAGATTTCGAGGGTAGTCTCGCTTCACAGATGAGCCCCGTCAATGACAGTTGGTCATCTACGAATGCCGATGACGGCGTTGCCCCGTCTACAAGAGAAGACGACGCAATATCTGAAACTGTAGATCCACTGACAACGCACGTAGCTCTGATCAACACGCGTAGAGAAGAAGCAAGAAAGGGACAGGATAAGAGCCGAAGTGAAATGCTCAGGCGAACGAAGCAAAGGCTGTCACCTTTTCAGGTCGGAGATGCCGTCCTCATACCAGTTTCAGAATTTGATCGAGGACGCCTCGATAGCAGAAACATTCCAGGTGTAGTGGTTGAAGTGACACCCAGAGAAACTTACCGGATTGGCACCGAGCACGGCACTGTGAATACCACATTCAGCCGATCCGAGCTGTTAAAAGGTGATAGCAATATCGTCAGAGATGTGAACCCCGAACTGATGTCGGTGAGGCACCTTGCAGGTCTGCACTCCGCTCATGGCGGACAAGGGTTTTCCAAGTGCTCTTGCGGGTCAACCTGCTCATCAAAACGATGCACATGCAAGAAATCCGCCGGGAAGTGCAACAGCCACTGCCACCCAAGAAACGGGAAATGTACCAACAAATAAGACGTCGTGGAAAGTTGTGGCGTTACCTTACTTGTAACATTACACATGGATGATACATTATACTTACCTTAGACACAGATATTACATGTCGTCTTGAGCAATTACAGTTTTCCTACTTTTTCGACTTCTCTTGTCCCTGACGTTTCGTGGGACTGACCTTGTGACGTTGTCGCGTAACATCACTTGCGTTGCACATAGATGGTCTTGATCAATAATACTATTTTCAGTTGTTTCTTGTCCTTGTATTTTCCTGGAACGTTATGGTAGCTTATACTCACATTAGACAGGGATATTACATGTCGTCTTGAGCAATTACAGTTTTCCTATTTTTTCGATTTCTCTTGTCCCTGACGTTTTGTGGGACTGACGTTGTGACGTTGTGGCGTAACATCACTTGCGTTGCACATAAATGATCAATAATACTATTTTCAGTTGTTTCTTGTCATTTTACGCACATACACACACCACCACCACCACCACCACCACACAACACACACACACACACACACACACACACACACATATACACACGCAGTCACACACAAGGCCATATTCACCGATTTACCTTCCTCTATCTCATTTATTCAGTCAACTCGTGACAAATCGGCTACAGAAAATTCTGTTGTACCAAAACCTGTTTAAAGTTGCCGAATTCGTGAAATCGACAAAATCGTCGATTTCGTGAAATCGATTGCCGATTTCGTGAAATCAGTTGCCGATTTCACGAATTCGACAACTTTAAACAGGCCTTTCACAATTTCGGCAATAGCCTGCCGAATTCGCGTTCTCGGCAAGCGATTGTCGATTTCACGAATTCGACAAATAGGTTGCCGATTTCACGAATTCGGCAATTCAGGGCATGTCGACCGTTTTCAAGCAATATTATGATGGAAACTCCTTAACCTAACCAACACATCAGGGATTTTTCTCGGCTTCATCACTGGCGCCTTGACGTTGATTACCTTTCGCTTAATAAAACAAACAAGTTCGCCTCTCCGTTGATCCTTCCGCTGGCTCCTGTTGAATAACCACGGAAGTAATTGAGGATCAGCTCGGTCATCTCTTCATCAAGGAACCCTATCCCTCCCTGGTCCGGAGCCCTCCTGTCTGACTCCAAGCCCCCTTTCTCATAGCAGTGAGGCGCTGGCTTGGAAAACAACCCTGAAACTCAAAACCAGTTGAAAAGAGACACACGGCAGGGAGTTGCGGACAGTGGTCAGGCGATTGGTCAATGCTGCTGCTGACCATCGCCGGGATAGCAGACACAGGCAGCTGCCGAGGCCATTCCCAAAGAAATCAATCTCGACCTCTGGTCAGCTCCAAGTGAACTGCTGAGTCAGACGCTAATTGTGAGGACCTCCCCTGCCTTCCCAGTTAAAGGCCCGTTGCCGGTGGAATGGTCGTGGCCCGGGAGGAATTAGACCGCCCTGATGAAATCCTGAAGCTTCCGGAGCAGACAGAAAGTGTGTGCGGCTTTCGATAGAGCTTCCACAATGGGTACTCTGGTCCTTTGGTAAAAATTATACCGTCACCTTTGTCTGATGAGTGCAAAGTCTGAATATTTTGCTTCGTACCTTAGGAACGCATGAAAAATCGAAAACTAAGTTTGGTTTGAAGTGTTAAGAGCCATTTGTTGACCGAATGAACAATGAAACAGCAAAACATCCTTCTCTCAAATCGATGTTATTTTGGCGAAAACCTTTATGCCCATAAAACCTATATTGATTCACAAGAGAGAACAACAAAAGTTGTTTTGCTGCATTTATCGTCTCACCAAAGACAAAATTCATTCACACGGCAAAGTGAAATGATTTATGAAAGAAGAGAGTTACTTCAAACAGACGTGAGGTCTCTTTACCGAGGTCTTTCATGAAAATCATATTTCGAAGACTGGCGGCATCTGCGTACTTATTACAAACATATTATCCATTCTACTGTCCCTGATGAAACATTTCGCCCAAACAGATAAAGCAATTCAGTCTATTTTCCTTCAACTGCCATCAACAATTTCCTCTTTGACACAGACAGACCGGCTCTCCAATAGCCACACAGTCGGTGGCTGGAAGAAGCCATGGTCACTTTGCGAAGGCGGTGTTGCATAGCGGTGTAGAGTGAGAAAGGTGACCTTGCAAAGCTTGGCTATTTACATCCTGTGCAATTATGAGAGACTTCTCCTATCTTTTTATACGCTTATTTCTATGCGCTGCCGTCAGGACAGCGACCCCTGCTCGAATGTCTTTGTTTGAGAAAGCCTGTATGGCGATCCATGCTGGGAACCTTCATCTCTGATGTGTAAACTGCACGTAGTAGGTGGTGTGACTCGTGCACGTTCAGAGAAGAAGGCACATAGAGAAAAGAGGTGGGATGGAATGGGAGTGGAGGGATGGAAGAGGAAGACAGGAAGGAATAAGGGACAAGCGCGCGTGTATATAATTATATGTTTGTATATGTGTTGTGTATGTCTTCGCACGTGCGCGCTCGCGCGCGCGTGTGCGTGCGTGTGTGTGAGCGTGTGCGTGCGTGTGTGTGTATACCTGCGAATAATGGGAGGGCTCCCAGAATCTCAGTGCACTGTCTGATTGTTCTTACAGTCCATTTCGAGCAGGGTTTTTTTCTTCTCTAAAATGAGGCATGGCAGGGTATGGCATGCAGCACTGTGTGCTACCATGAGGCTGTACAACATCAACGCCAACATGATCAGAGTCATAGAACACCTGTATGACAATGCCACAAGCGCCGTATACTTCAACAGCAGCATTGGGGACTAGTTCAGAACCACAGTCGGAGTAAGACAAGGCTGTTTGCTCTCTCCGACCCTCTTCAACATCTTCCTGGAAAGAATAATGACTGACGCCCTAAAAGACCACGAGGGGACAGTCAGCATTGGCGGCAGAACAATCACAAATTTACGTTTTGCTGACGACATAGATGACCTGGCCGGAAGTGAAAAGGAGCTGGAGAACTTAGTGGAGCGCTTAAACACAACCTCCACAAATTTTGGCATGCAGATCCGTGCAGAGAAGACCAAACTGATGACCAAAAACACCAACGGCATCCGCACTGACATTAAGGTCTGTGGCGAGAAACTGGAAACCGTCAACAGCTTCAAATACCTGAGAGCAATTGTCACAGATGCAGGATCCAAACCTGAAATACTCGCCAGAATTGCTCAGACCGCAGCGGCACTCACAAAATTCAAGACCATCTGGAAGGACAGGAACATAGCCCTCAGCTCAAAGATCAGACTGATGCGCGCCCTGGTCATGTCCATATTTTTGTATGCCTGTGAGTCATGGACACTAATAGCTGACTTAAAGAGAAGGATACAGGCCATGGAAATGAGATGCTTTCGACGACTCCTCGGCATCTCCTACAAGGACCGCATCACAAACGAGGAAGTCCGAAACAGAATTAGACAAGCCATCGGGCCCCATGAAGAACTACTGACCACTGTGAAAAGACGCAAACTAAAGTGGTATGGGCACGTCTCACGATCGTCAGGGCTTGCCAAGACTGTGTTACAAGGCACAGTAAAAGGAGGGGGGAGGAGAGGCAGACAAAGGAAAAGATGGGAGGACAACGTCTCAGAATGGACAGGGATGAGGCTCAGCGAAGCCTTGAGACAGTCCGAGAGGCGAGAGGAATGGAGAGAACTGGTTGCCAGATCATTTGTGGTGCCCCAACGGTCGTCCAGACTACGGGACAAGTGAAGAAGAAAATGAATGTATCGACAAGACAAGGCGGATAACATGTATCCCATATGTTTGTGTCAGCACAAATCTATACGCACAGAAGCCGTTTGATGCCACATTCAAATTAACTTTGCAGCAGTATCCTCATTTTCTATTGAAAGTGATGCAGCTATTACATTCTGCAGTAAAATCATTTTGAACAGTTCCATACTAGCAGTCAATGCAAGAATGATATTAAATTTAAACAAGTGTGACATTAATTTTGTTTGTAACAACTGGATGTGAGATGTTGCAAGAGGTTTCAAATTCCCTTGTGAAAGCTAGAGGAGCTGTCTATCCATTCCTCAGAGAAGACCTGTGACGCTGATGCATGCATCGCGGAGGATGTTTGCAATAAGCACCGGATGGCGCCCTTGTTTGAAGATACATTTCACAAACCTTTATTTACGCGATGACGATTATTTCATACGACACCGCCAGGCAGCACTAAGACTCCCTCATCGCTGTTGACGTTTCGATGCCGTAGTGTGACCGCGCCATACATCGACTGCGAAACTGCAGATGCCTCAAAGAGCTGTGGCCATTTGCAGCAGCTGCCGGCGTTTGTTGTGATGGCCGGAGTGGCCGGCGAGGCATGGCGGCGTAATTCCGTTAACGAGGAAAAGGAGAAGGGTAGGAAGAGGCGGGCTGTGTGGGTGTCGGGTCCTCCAAACAAACATGGCCACCCAGCTCCCGCCAGCTCGACCCTCAGTCGCCCGTTTTAAAGGCAGGGAGGAGCTTGGAGATGAAGAAAAGAATTGATTCGAATGGTGCTGATGCGTCCGCATAGGAAGAGCCATAAGAAAATGCACTAGCGCTGGTGCGTCGATGGGTCCGGAGGAGAAATGCGCAATACAAGAACAATTGAAGAAAATAGGGCGCTTCTGGATGTCCAAACAAGTGATGAGTCAGAGGTGTCTTGAAGTCGTCTTGAAGCATGAAGGTGGACGAAAAAAAGTTTTTGTGAATGAGAATTTCAAACGTGGTTAACATAACAATGTTTGGACATAAACTAAAGCTACTATTGTGCGATTTCCAACGGAATGTTATTCTTCAAAATAAAAAAATTGCAGACAAGGTTGTATTTGTTTTACTTTGATATATGCAGAACTGCATTTACAACTTTGGGGGCAAGTGAAATGTTGAGAATAAATTATACAATGCGAAGCATGACTGCACACGTAAAAGTGTTCAGCAGTACTAGAAATTTAAAAAAAATAAGAATTCACAGCAGAAGTTCTACTCAGCAGTAGATTTTATAGGCAGCTTGAGATGATTTCCCACTGGGAAGAGAGTTAAACACAAACACGCCGTCGAGACATCTTCCTCAACTGCTATCTGTGTCGGCTTTCATCCGTCGTGGAGAAGTGATGTCCTTCTGTTTGGAATAAGGATATGTTAAGTTTGAGGTTCTGATGATATGGAGAACCAGTGGTGACATAGATGAGCAAAGTACATTAAAGTATACTCGTCTCGTCTGCACTGACACGAAATCAAAAATGGCACAACGAAACGCTGATGGTTCCAATAGATTGTAACCAAGCCATCGTTCTTACGACCAACGTTTCAAGTTTTCTTTTCCATGAATGCTCAATTTGTGGATAGTTTAGAATTTGATGCTTTCATATGCACTCCCAGCCTCTATGAAGAAAACTAACTAACCAGGAGAGTGTAGATCAATGGAATGATCATACTATTCACAGAGCTCAAAAGTCTCGAAACTTGAGGAGTGATTAGGCGACTTTTCAAGTCTTACTTTCTCAGGCCGTAGTGTAATTTTACAATTGTTTGGCAGCCAAATTGTCTCATCAAATCTTACGAGTAGCAAAAAAAAAAGAAGATGGGGCCGTATGAAAATCGGGGTCGGCTCTCTATTGCGGAGGGCCGCTATTGCGGAAGGCCGCTATTGCGGGATTTTTTTGGGTCAAAAGTTCTTAAGGCCATTTTGATTCTTTTGTCCTAAAACGCCTTAAAAAAAAACATAAAATTGTTGTAACTTTTTGGGGAAAAAACAGAATTTTTTTCGGGTTTTACCGATAGCGCTCAGCCTAGGCCGCACCTGCTACCCCGCCTGACTGACTTAGCCTGTCCGGGGAGTTTCACCTAAACCTGGACGCGTTACTTTTTGTCACGTTTGTGTCCAACATCAGCGTCGGGCCCTGAAGTTAGAGCTTAGGGACCGCCCGTTGAGAGTCAAACGTGGGATGGAGTTAAAATATAAAGCTTAGCCCGTTATTGATAAAACCCGAAAAAATTTCTAAGTTAAAAAAATTTTTAATGGTTTTTTAGGCGTTTAAGGACAAAGGAATCAAAATGGCCTTAAGAACTTTTGACCAAACAAAATCCCGCAATAGCAGCCCCCCGCAATAGCGGCCCTCCGCAATAGCGGCCCCAAACCTGAAAATCAAACTACAGCAAAGCTCATTTCCCAACAGCACAACTTTAATGAGCAGACGTAATTGCATGGCGTCGCAGAAATGAATTTCGCCTTCGTGGCATCTGCATTTGCTGTGGAAAAGTTGGTCAAGTTTGGCCTCACTGTAGAGGGTGAAATGAAGTCGACGTAAGGTTTTCAATAGAGAAATCTCCCTTGGCACCAGACTTGATGGTGCCGGTCACGAATGGTGCCAGAATCGCAGACTGGCAGACTGGCCGGCGTGCAACTATACGGCCTCTTCCATTCTGCTCACGCCGCTACAACAAGAGCGCTGCAGAAGCCAATTAAGGTCGCGGCCCCTTTGATCTCTCGATGCCCCCAGATTAGCTCCAGATTTGCTGTCCTCGTTGGGCTGACTTTGATGTAGAGAACGGAGTAGCACGTGATACGGTACCAGAGAGAAGGATTGAGTTATTCATAGTAGAACTTCATTAGGCCTGTGATTGGTCCTTCGACCAGTGTGTGAAGGCCGGGTAGCAATTTGAGTGCGGTAATGCGAAAACTAATGGCAAGCAACCACAATTTAATTTTCCCTGTATTCATTGTAACAAATGTGCAATGCGTGAGAACATGTGGTATACATACTTGAAAGGAAAATTCGACTCGGCGCCAATGATGATAACGTATGATGTACTATTTCATGGCATGATTTCAACTGTTATGCCAGTTGCTAAAGACGTCACTGGTCAACACCTCTCTCTCTCTCTCTCTTTCTCTCTCTCTCTCTCTCTTCTCTCACTTAGATGACACCACTATAAGCGTAAGTGACAGAAGCATATATTCCATCCAATGTGCCCTGAACGTTACTCTTGATGATTTACCAAAATGGTGTTTATCAAATAGAATGGTTATAAACTCCCCCAAAACCAAGTGCATGATCCTAACTACAAGACCAAAACGTCGAAGACAACCCTTAACCATCAACCTTATGCTAGAAAATGAAATCATTGAGCAAGTCTCTGAACACAGAGTGCTAGGCATAAATGTTGATGAACAACTAACTTCGGAACAACATGTTAATTCCATATGCAAAACTATCGCTAAGAGCATTTTCCTGCTCTCTAAACTGAGGCATTTTGTCAACATCGATGCATCCGCAATGTTTTTTCACGCACACATAAATTCCCATATTCATTTTGCATCTGTTGTATGGGATAGCTCCATGGCAGTGCACTTGAACAATATTAAATCACTGTACATACGATCTGCCAAGCTTATCATTTCCGACTCAACATTGTCTACGGATGAAAAGATCAGAAATCTTGGCTTACTACTTTCCAAAAACACCTCGTACTTAATAAATGCATCATTATGCATAAAATCGCTCATTCGCGAGCACCAAAGTATCTTACTGATCCCTTCATTCGTCCCCAAACAAGCCATTCACTATCTCGCAACACTTTCATTCTACCACAACCTAGAGTAAACATTTTCAAAGGCAGTATTACATATTCAAGTGTTATGATATGGAATACACTCCCATTGCACCTAAGGAACAATACTTCTATGAAGTCTTTTAAAGCATCCATACGTGATTATCTATTCATATGATCTCACTGCTGTGGCCTGTACAGATGACACGTATTTGCTTGAACTTGAAGACTCACTGAGCTGACAGTTGTCAAAGGCATCTACTAAAATCTTTGTCATTGTTGATCATATTCTTCATATACCTTACCAAACGTTGTACATAGTTGAGCTACTGTGTATTTTTTCTTATCCATCCATGTTTTCATTTCTTTATGAGCAAGGACAATTTGTAAGATAGTCAGAAATGCCTAAAATTTCATCTTTGATAAATAAAGAATCAATCAATCTCTCTCTCTCTCTGTCTCCCCTACCCCCACCCCCACCCCACCCTCTCTCTCTCTCTCTCTCTCTCTCTCTCTCTCTCTCTCTCTCTCTCTCTCTCTCTCTGTGTGTGTGTGTGTGCAAAAGAGTAGGTTTGTGAGTGCATTAACTCTAGATACAACTGGAATATCAGAAAGACACACTTACACACGCGTTGAGTTCCACAGACAATAAACTCTCACGACAAAAACACAGACGAACAGAAATGGTTTGACGAGAAGGCCCGAGATCAGATAATATAACATCAGCCAAAAAGGAAACGAGACATAATTACCAGGCAGTGTTCAAACAGGCATTTAAAACAACGTTGTTGAAGTTGTCGTGTTCTCCGCCAGAACAAAGGGGGAGAAAACTCCCACGCACTGAGACTTCCCGAAGGAACTCTCCACGGAGAAAAGAACGCCTGTCGAGGTACGTCTCCCGTCCAATGAGGAATGCCGGGAAATCAACCGCCACACATTTTGTGAATGTGTCACTGGGTCCAGTGGAAGAGGCAGCGTCGCGAGCGACCGTCAGAGCTAATTTAGAGGTTAATTTTTGGGGCAGACAGCGTAATACCTTTCGCCCGTCAGAAGTTGGAATGTCTTGTGGGGTCACGACCATGGCAATGGGGCGTGCGGTATTTTGACGCCCAGAACGCGTTGTGAATGCAGGAAAAGTGTGTGCTGCCATGTTCTTTGTTGCCGGTGCTGTGGGAAAGTCGGTTGAGTCCTTGAAGGCTGCAGCGCCGACGTTCTGTTTGGTTTTTTCCTCCATGCGATTCTCCCGTGTGTCAGTGTCTCTGTATGTGCCAATGCATACAAACGCACGCACACAAAAGCACGCGCGCGCGCACACACACACACACACGCACACACACATTTGCATACATTCAAACATACGTGCACACGCACACACAAAAACACACACGTATGCACGCACACACACTAACACACATGCCCACACACGCGCATATGCACGCATGCACTCACACATTCATTCGTAAAAGCAGATATACACACATAGGCCGTCTGTAGAAAGAATTCTTGAAGCACACACAAGCCGTTAGAGGAAGTGCGTGTGTATGTGTGTGTGTGTGTATTTGTGTGTGTGTGTGTGTATGTGTGTATGCGTGTGTATGTGTGTCTGTGTGTATTTGTGTGTGTGCGTGTGTGTGTATGTATTTGCATGTGTGTATTTGCGTGTGTGTTTGTGATGTGTGTGTGTTATGTGTGCGTGTGTGTGTGTGTGTGTGTGCGCGCGGGCGCATGTTGATATGTACGTGTTTGTTTGCTTTGTGTGTCGTGTGTGTGTGTGTGTGTGTGTGTGTGTGTGCGCGTGTGTGTTTAGTGTGTTTTTGTGTATGTGTTTGTGTATGTGCGTGTGTTTTGTGTAGTGTGTGTGTGTTTGTGTAGTGTGTAAGTGTGTGTCTGTGTGTGTCTTTGTGTGTTGTGTGTGTGATTTTTGTTTGTTGTGATGTGTGTGTGTGTGTGTGTGTGTGTGTGTGTGTGTGTGTGCGCGCTCTTGAGTGTGTGTGTGTGTGTTTCTGTGTGTGTTTTGTGTGTGTTTTGTGTGTGTGTCTTTTGTGTGCTGCGGCAAGTGTGTGTGTGTGTATGTGTGTGTGTGTGTGTGTGTCTGTGTTATGTGTGTGTATTTAGTGTGTTGCGGTGTGTGTGTGTGTGTGTGTTTGTGTGTGTGTGTGTTTGTGTGTGTGTGTGTGTGTGTGTGTGTGTGTGTAAAAATTAATTTCAAAAGGGAGGCACCGATAGATTTAGCATTACATTGGCAAAATATTACACTCAACGCTAACGAGAGGTGATATCTGATTTTTCCCCTTTTGGCCATTAATGTTGCGTATCTATCATGATTACCGTTTTGAAATGTTCTGAGCAAGACGACTCAAAAAGTGCAGAAAGCCACTCATCTTAACATTATTAAGCGGTTACTCGACTAGATCGTGAAAAATATGACCACGTTAGTGCTTGTAAGCCTGCCTAATGATAACCCGCTTCTGAAAATGCATTTACAGCAAGTAATCCCAGGGCGTGCTCCTTACTGTGTGTCTCATGTAGCAAACAACGAAAACTTATAAATCAACTCGGCAAAGGACGAACGTGGGTGTTGCATACACATCTGGTGAGGCCATCACAGAAATCAAGTCATGAAAATCCTCCACTCTGTGTAAGTCGCGTACATGCCTTACGAATCTCCGCAGAAGAACGGCATCAAAGAACCGATTTCATATACACGTCGCTACATCACAAGCACTTCGTGAAATGCATATCAACAGCTTGCTTTCGCCGGCAAAATGCGCCGTTCATCTTGACTGAGGATTCGACCACACACAGGTGGAGTAGTCGCACAGATAAAACAGCGGCGATCAACATTTTTCTCCTTGTTTATACCTCGTTGTCAAGCACGGCGGTCCGACAGTTGGTGCTCATTGGCTGCCGGAGAGAATCCGGGCAACATCAAACCTCGCAATCTCCCGTTAGACAGGAGAAGATAACTCCCATTGCCCTGGCCAATTGAAGGAAGACCGAGGTCAGCAAAAGGTAGATAACTCCCATTAGTGATAACTAAAGGAGTTCAGGGTCTGTTAGATATGGGTAGAGAGTTTTGTAGAGGCTGCTTGCAAAGACACGCTGACCGTTCGTTTCGATTTGCAGGAACTTTGATTACCCGACACAAGAACTTGCGAACTTTCGACCCAAAAGTCTTCTTCAGGCTCACAGTCAAAGTTCGGAGTAAAAGGACGACTGTTCGATGGACGGATTTGAAAGTTTATCGAGCTGGAGTGAGCAACGTGAACAGTGTTCGTGGATCGCATGCGTGGTACATTCGTTTGGAAACCCTACTCAAATAATATTCACACGAAGTCACCATTAAGGCACAAAAAGATGATATTGGCATGGGCAGCGGGAAGGAACTGCTGCACCAGAGAGGTTGATGCGTGGGCAACAAATCGTGGGAAAACATCGCATACATGCCACGAAGACTTTTCATGTCGCTCACTCTAGCTCGGTAAACTTTCGAATCCATCCATTCGCACTGCCGTTCAGTTGTACTTTGCCTCACTGCATTTCGTGTGTGACCAAAGAAGACTCATTAAGTCGAAAACGTGCAAGTTGTAATGTCCAGTTATTAGAACGACCTCTATTATTTTTATCACTTCGTCGTTGTGTTTGCCTGTTCCGTTAGTAGCCTGCGGTCCTCCCGTTAGACTGATGTCACACTATGTTCGCGCCGACCACTTTGGCAACGCCAACATGTTCTCGAAACCTCCGTCAGTAAAACAGCTGTCGTTGTTGTGACGTATCATGGTTTGGCGAATTTCATAGCAAGATATCTCGAGAACGTGTTTCGAAAAATTAGAGCAAGACCTAGTTCTCCCAACACGACCAAAACATGTTTTGAAAACATTGGAGTCATGACACGTGGGAAACATAGCACAGCACCGACGTTTGGCCTGTTGGCGAGAACATAGTGTGATACAGCTTTTACGGAGACGAATAGCAGGAACGTTTACGTGTATGACAGTAAATAAAAAAACGTGGACAGCACCGACAATGTATTCTCTCTTGAGCCAAAATGGCCCTGAAAAGGGCCGTTTACAGGTAGGCGTACACTGATGGGGGTAGAGCCTCTTGCCCCGAGATGTAGAGCGACGAGTCACAAGGACGTGGCAGCTCTGTCTCTGTGGCAGTGGCAAGGCTCCGTCCCTGCTGGCAGGTATACGCAGTGATGTCCTCTTTTGGCGTCATGGCAAGCTTTCGGAAAACTTCCTTCTTCAGGCCAAGTGTGAGAGAGCCTGGCGGGTGACGGCTTAAATAGGGAATGGTTGGCAGGCGTTCACCACAAGACTAAGAAATGTCATGGGGCGCACGTGCAGGTCGTGAAAAGTTCACTTGTAGTGCGCCATAATCCCGAGATCTCTGTTGAGTCCGGCCTGGTGCGTGTTGAACAGTCTGATGAACTTCTGTTCAGTCACCCTGCGTAGTCGAGTGTCGTGCAAGCCGCCCGTGAGCACGCTAACCACCATATCCCCTGCTGAGTGGCCCGGCAAATTAAATTTGTATGACAGTGGCATCCATTGTCTTTGTTTTCAAAGCGTCATTGTTCGAAGAACAGCGTGAATCTGGTAACAATCAAATCCTGCCATGAATTATTCTTGAATGTGATGACTAAAAATCCAGTTTTGGTTACGTGCAAATCATGTAGTATCCACATCAGGAGTGGACGTGTTTTAAAATGCAATATTATATCCACTTTATGGCACGATAATGTCATAGTCCCTCTGTCTTCCTGTCTCTGTTTTGATTTGTCTTTATGTCTTTGCCTCTGTCTCATACTTTCTCTTTCTCTTTTCTCTCTGTCTCTCTCATTCGTTCTATGGGCTGTCTGCCTAAGGATAAAAGTGTTCGTTTGTTTGTTCGTTGTCTCATATTCTCTCTCTCTCTCTCTCTCTCTCTCTCTCTCTCTCTCTCTCTCTATCTCTCTCTCTCTCTTTCTCTCTCTCTTCTCTCTCTCTCTCTCTCTCTCTCTCTCTCTCTCACACACACACACACACACACAGACATATACCCACACACATGCACATACCCACCACCAACATCACTCAGCTAACATGCACAAGCATA